>AWWV01015469.1:0-40958 GCA_001974805.1 Corchorus capsularis | reverse complement strand
GTAGGGGAACTAGACTTATTTTTAACATTGAGATCCATTTCCATACTTGGCAGTCAAAGATGAAGTCCATAAAGTGTTAGCGTCTCTTCTAAAGGACCAAACCAGTTTGCCTAGGATAGCTTTATTAAAGAGCCTAGCTTCTTTCAAACCCAGACCACCAGCATACTTTGGTTTTGTGACATCCTTCCAATTTAAAAGGTGGAGTTTTTTCTTTCCCTCTTCCTCCCCCCAAAGAAAGTTCCTACAAATTTGATCAATTTCATTGCAAATGGAAGCAGGAAGAGCCCTGCACTGCATTGAATAAGCAGGAATCGATTCAAGCACAGATTGCGTCAAAACTAGTCTCCCGGCAGTAGATAAAAGCCTAGACTTCCACCCAGCAAGTTTCCCTCTCATTTTGTCAACAATAAACAAATAATCTTTTTTTTTCACCCTAGAGGTATGAAGTGGATAGCCTAAGTATCTACCTAGATCATAGGTTTCATTAACACCCAGGATATTAACCATGTTGGTTCTTTGAGACACATGAGTGTTTTTGGAAAAGAACACTTTAGGCTTTTCTAAATTGATGCATTGGCCAGACTCATTGCAAAATAGAGAGAGGACATTAACCATAGTAGTAGCAGTTTTCTTATCCGCTCTATCAAACAAAACAATATCATCCGCAAAAATCAAATGGGAGAAAACAGGGCTGTTCCTAGAGATTTTAACAGGTTGCCAATTCTTGTTATCACAAGTTTCCAAGATACTAAGGCTAAGGAATTCCATGCACATAATAAAGAGGTAGGGGGATAAAGGATCCCCTTGCCTAATGCCTCTAGAAGGGCAAAAATCATCCATAGCAAACCCATTAACAAGCACCGAAATCCTAGAAGAAGAAATACAGCTCATAATTTTCAACACAACTTACAAACAGGCCAAATGATACTATATCTAACACCGTTCAGCCCACCAACCAACCACTACCCACAAAACAACAAAATAAACAAAACGAGCAACAACTCTTAACCCCTTACAAAAACACATAATAAAATCATAACCACATTACTCGGACAAAACAAATAATTACCCCTACCTATCTTGAATCTCCAGCTTTCTCTAATCCATCAACTCCAAAATAATTCTCTTAGAAAGCACAAAAACATACGAAACAAATCCATTAAGAAAAAAGACTAACAGAAAAACACCCAAATAGAAAAACATCCTTTGCTTTTGTGTTTTTTTTTTTTTCACTTGGATCATTTCTTTTTAAATGTATAAGGGGTATTATCAAAGTAATCTCAAATTTTTATGCGAGAAATATTAATTGTTTATGTCACAGCAAGATATTGGCCTTGGGGTTCGATAAAAATTTCCGGAGGACTTGGAAATATTACTTATGTCAGAGTTGAATTTTTTCCTCCAAAAATTACTTGTGCGCCTAAAATGGTTTTTAAGATTGAATTTCTTTACAAGATTAGTGAGAGGTTCGAACTGTGTCAATTATTTTTGTATAAAAAAATAACAAAAAGCTTCGTAAAACTATTGAGTAGGGAGCCAGTTTTAAAAGCACGGAATCAGACGAATTGTGAGCTCTGATTTAAAGTCATAGAAAACCGTTTAAATCATTAAATCTATCGGGTAATATTTGAGAGTAGGGCAAAGAATGATTGAGAAAGTATATTTTCACTAGAATTGCAATAGCAAGATTACAACTTAAGAACAAGGGTGATGAAAAACAAAGGACTTGATTGAAATTGAAAGACAAGGAAATTGGTAACACTGGTTGAGCGACTTTGCTCCTATAATTGGTATCAGAGCTAAAAAAAACATAGTATGGTATTTCGGGAGAAAAAAAATTGTGCACAGATGGTGCAAGCCCAAAAAGAACGGGCCACTTAACTGGTTATCCGAGCAATATTAGGTTAGCCGCACGGGGAGATCTGTCACATGTGAACGGTTGTTGGAGTTCACATGTAAGTGTCGCATTCCATATCACAAAGGGATGGGCTGTAAAAATGACATATATACCTGAAAGATCCAAGAACACATTGGCTTAAATTTTTTGGTTCATATCAGTATTTGACAAGTATATATGGGCCACACTAGTGGGCTTCGTAACGACGAGACCGGATTACTCTTTCTACTACATTTGTTAATACTCCTAATAGTACTCTAATTCGATCCCCAGTTTTAATTTGAATTTCAATAGTGTCTAATATGTATGATTGGAATCCACCTTGACTAATTTTAATGAGATAGCTATGTGGTTTGCGTTTTGGTGTTTTGATTGGCAAATGGGTTACTTCTAAATGATTTTGTGTATTTTTACACTAGTTCTTGATCGGTCTATTTGTTTTTGGAGATATATTTTTATGTTGCTCACTCATTCTTAAATTCTTTTTGGTATAACTTTTATCCACACTAATTTATAATTTTTCAACTGCATGATCAAATTGGGTACATCAATTGATTCTACCTGGCATTGATTTTATGTTGCTCACTCATTCTTAAATTCTTTTTGGTATAACTTTTATTCACACTAATTTATAATTTTTCAACTGCATGATCAGATTGCGTACATCGATTGATTCTACCTGGCATTGGCATGAACATAGAAACATATCCAACTTACCAAATTATTGTTTCTCAATATAAGGTAGGTGCTAATATTAGTAGATATATACATAAGGCAAGCAAAGTGCATATAGTAACTTTTAACCCAAAAAAAAAGTGTATATAGTAACCCAAATCAGAAATTACCCTGTAGAGGCATGTGGGTCTATTCTACCTTTCTTGTCAATATGTATTATATATATTTTCTACTTGATATGGCTTAATTATTATAACAATAATAATAATAATAATATTCAAATTATAAAATTTTACAGCAACAAATTTCCTAAATTTGTAAACTTATAAGATTTTTGTAAATTTGTGATTAACCTTATGCCATGTCAAGAGGGATAATTAACAGCAAATTGGAGAGGCAAATTGTAATTTTTTTTAGATATTCCCTAATTTTCGGTACATTTATAAGTGAAAAGCATATACCAATTATCATCATTTATATTTGTGGATTTGACATGAAATACCTTGATAGAATAGAGAGATGTTATAAATATGATTATATGAATAATAATGGTTATGGGCATGCTCTTTCTCTAAGAAAAAAAGGTGTGAAGCTTCGTGTAAATCCTACGGGTGCAATGACGTGTAATCAAACCTAATTTCACTACAGTTATTTTTTTTTTTTTATCTTTCTAGTAATTACGCCAAACATAATGTCTGGTCTTGTTGCTGCAAGGCGCTTGTAAACACGTAGAATGTCATATATATATATATATATATATATATATATATAAATAGGGTTTAGGCACTCAAAATCTTATATATAAATTAAAGTAACACGCCGTGAAAAACAATTAATGTAGGTGCATTTTTAAATTTCTCTATTTTTTTTTCTTTAACTATAAGTTTAGCAGTATGGTAGGAATATATTTCTTTTCTTTTTGAGGTGTCTACTACGTACAACTTGAATCTAGGGTTTGTATATATCGAATTCATCTTTCTCTCTTTCAAGTAAGCGAATATTGATGCTTCTTTATAGTGGAAACATTAATCATCTACAATATTTATCGGTTCAGGGTATCACTGATTTCATTGATATTACAATTGCTAATATGAAAGTAATCTTGGGCCTAACTATATGTATATCGATCTTTATAGCTAGATTCATTGTGGTTAATTATTCTTTGCCTTATTCTCTAAACGTTTCTGTTTGCTCCATTTTTCTTTGAAAAGGAAAACACATGCAGGGCTGTAGCAACCTTTTTGAATAAAAAATTAAGGTATTGTGTATTTTCTTTTTTGGTGGAAAAGGTATTCTTCTCTACAGTCAAGATAATAAAATATCTAATAGACAGCCTGTTCGTTATCTTTGAGATCTCTTACTGAAGTAGATGCTAATATTTTTTTTATATTATTTTCCATCTATGATTATTTAGATTTTCAAGTCAAGGAATATTCATCTATATTTATATAAATTGAAATTTTTAAAGGTTAATTTATTTCATCTTTTTGGTGATAATTAATGTTTAATTTCATAATCTATTTATACTGAGACTAGGATATAAAACTTAATTAGATAATTAGGAATGTATATCACCGTTCGACAAAAGAAAATGTGAAAAACAAACAACTACATGTCTTGTTGAGTTACGGCTATTATCCAAAAAAAAGGTCTTGTGTCCGGTAATTTTAGTGGAAGACGTTCAAGGTTTTTTGAAAAAGATTTCAAGAAAAAGATAACACCGTAGTAGGGATTTCCATTTTAGATCTAACACAGCTCAAAATTGAGAGCTAATTATATAATTCTATTTATGGTAAAATTACTTATAAGGTATGCATGCATTGCACCAACTCAGATATTTTCTAGATTTGCCAAAAATGGAATTATTAGTTATAATATATAAGTTTCTTTATAAATAGTATTAAAATAATATTAATTAAAATTTAAAACGCCTATAGAATCTGAAGAATATCCAAAAAAAGAAAAATCTGAAGAATATTTGAAGTGTTGCAATGCATACATGCCTTATATGTAATTTTTCCATAAATAGCTAAGTTTCCTTTATTTGAACGGATATGATTAAGTGTAAAAATTATTAAAGGACGGTCGAGATTTAACGAGTTTGTCTTTAAAAAGCTATCAACCCTTGCAACTTTTATACAGATTTAAAATGTCTGTTTTAGCTAAAAGAAAGAAGAGAATAGTGATAAAATTCTGATCGGATAGTAATTTGCCAGAAAATTATAACTATTAGGAAAATTAACATTTTCCGTTTATGATTTTCAGGTAAATTGCTGATCCGACTAGAATTTATTTCTACATGGAATAGATATAGAATTTCATGCTCTTTTAGCTGAAAGAAAGAAAAGATAATAGTGATGAATTCTGATCGGTTAGTGGTTTACCAAAAAATAATTACTAGGAAAATTAACATTTTCCGTTTCTGGTAAATCACTGATCCGATTAGAATTCGTTTCTACATGGAAAACTAACATCCTAAATGAAACTTTGTCTCTGATTTACCAAAATATTGTGGTTATGGTTTTTCGGCAACTCTTTTATTTTATTTTATTTTTTAAAAAAACATGTATCCACATCCATTTTAACATTTTATAGCTAAATTCTATTAACGTCAGATGGGCTTACTATCGAGAGTAAGCTTTTCTTAACGATGATTTTCTTTATTTTTAAGAGTCGAATTCGAGACTTTTCTTAAGGGAAATAAGTATGTTTATAACTTATTTAGCTGCTTAGAATTCTATTTTGGATAATTTTCTTATTTGGGTAAGTTATTTATTAATTATTTTTATTTTGAAGTCATGGAAATGGAGGCAATTGGTGATTGCTCACCATCTCCAACCATTGCATGTATCAATTAAAAAATATTGTTAGCCCTTAAGTAAGGTCTCGGATTCGATTCTTGTGAATAGAGAAAATAAATGTTTGGAAAGCTTTTTCCTGATAATTTAAGATTCGACGTGACTCGACTTTGAAATAATTGAGACTCAATGTAATTAACGGATATGGCATGGTAAAAAAAATTCACTCTCAAATCTACTTATCTCAATTTCAATTTATCTCAATTGCCAAAAAAATTCTACTTATCTCAATTTCAAGTGTAGGTCCAATTTGTTTCAGTCGGAGGCCTATAAATTAAATCTGCTGCCATATATTCGAGAGTATCTAATAAGACCAAAGCAAATCAGTTTTGTGTGTTTGATTGAGTGTCTTGGGAAAATTTTGTGAGTCGAAAGGCCCAAATGGATTTCCCGGCTAACTTTGTTCATCGCATCAGACCAACAGTGGCCTCGTGAGAGCATAACTTCTCCATGTATTCTTGCATGTAATGTATAGTGAATGAAACTTGGAAAATTTTGAAAAAAAATGGAAAAATATTGTTTTAAATCTAAAATAGGTCTCAACAGAGTCAACATAAAATTAATTGGCATGTGTACAAAAATACGTGTCACATGTTTATTTGTCTACATAATGACGAATTTTGAAAATAGCCTCAGAAACCGATTCCCGTCATCCCATGTTTTTTTATTATTCACCCCCTAAGTTGTAATTCCTGGCTCCAACCCTGGCACGAGGCTTTTTCCAGTTTGCCCCTATTTCCTTTTAGAAAATAGTTAAATAAACTAGATGTTTTTAATTTACTTTTTGGGCCATTTTTTTTTTGTGACATTGAACAATAAATCTTGATCCATTTTATGAAAAACGAAGCCCACGATCCATTACTTGTATAAAATTGATAAATTACATATCGAAGGAACGTGGCGTAGTTCAATAGACTATCCTAATGCTATGTTTGGTAAAAATGAAAGATATTGGAATTAGGGAAGGAAAAGAAAAGAATGTTATACTTCTCTTTTGTTGTTTGGTATATGAAGGAAGAAAATTAGAAGGGAATAAATTTATTAATGACAAAATTATAAATAAAATGACTAATTTTAATTACAAGCTAAGAAAATACTCCCTCTGTCCCATATTATCTGTTGTTTTTGGGTCAAACTAATTAATCATACATTTGACCTTTAATTGCAAAAAATATATATACAATCAAATTCTCAAAATATATGTTTTGAAAAGTTTAAGACTTAATTTAATCAAAATATAATTTTTTAAAATTTATTTTTATATAATTTTTTTATAATTAAATGTTAAAGTAAGAAAACTTTAACCCCAAAAGAGACAGATGATATGGGACTGAAGGAACAATACTTTTCTCCCCATGTTGGGAGAAGAGAAATAACCATTCTCATCTTTCTCTTATTTCCTTCCTATTTCTGTCCCCAAGGGGAATTTTAGTGGTTAAAACTTGGGGACTTCTTATAGGAGATCCTGAGTTCGAATCCTGGGATGGGCGGGGTGGGATTAGGGGAAAGGAGAGAGTTACCTCCTATTGTGTAACTCATTTAAATATCATGTTCATGAGTAATAAAATTTTTTTTCCTTCCTATTTCTTTCTTTTGTTGTATTTCCTCCCTGCCAAACAAGAAAAAATTGTATTTCCCTCCCATTTTCTTTCCTCCCTAACCTAATCCCCTTCTACCAGACACAATGTAAAGGTTGGCTCAATTAAATCCGAGATATAGAAAACGTATCCATCAAATGCCAAAAAAAAAACGTAATCAATCATCCATCTAGGAAATGAATCAAAGAACAACAGTGATAAAAAAAATTCATATTGCAATAATAATAATCTATGGGTCTATTGAAGAAGGAAAACAATTACATCAAAGGATATAATCAGTAGTGAAAGAGTGATGACAATAACTAATACCAACAAACTACTCATCATCAAACAAACTTTAATTAGAAAGTTCTTCATCTATCCACATCTTATTAGTTAAGCATTTATGAGATTGTTGTAATCTTATTAATTAAGCGTGGATCATATTTCGGCCAAAAAAGAAAAAGCGTGGATCATATTATGTGAGCATAATCAATGAATATAATTGTAATGTGCTATGAACAACATTGTTAGGATTTTGACCCAATTCGTAATTAGATTTGGATTAGGAATTTTTAGAGTTTTTGATTGGTGGACAATAATTTTAATTTAATAGGAAAGGGATTCTTGTAGTCTAAGTTTGTGTGCTAGTATAATAAGCATTTTATGTTTAGATTTTTTATGTGTGAAAGAGAAAAAGCTGAGATAGCTTTATGTTGTTGTGAGAGAATCACCCATCGTGTTGGGTTGATTAGATTGAGAGTTTGCTAGTAAGATTATTATGATTAGTGATTATAATTAATTGATTTGATAGTGGAGATTTGTGGTATAGGTCTACAAGAAAATTTGCTTTGTTGTTTCCGCTTTATTATTTGTTTGGTTAATTCTTGGGATATTTGAAGTAACAACAAATGGTAATCAAGAACTTGTTTAATAGAGATGACAGACACCTGAGATCAGCTTTGAAGTTTGATACTGAAAAATTTAATGGAACGAACAGTTTTCAGATGTGGCAGAGTAGGATAACAAATGTGTTAGTACAACAAGGGTCAAGGATTGGGAAATGTGTTTGAAACTGATAAGCCTGCAACGCTGAATGAGAAACAAGTAGAGTTATTCAACGAAAAGCAGTAAGCACAATTCGTTTGAATCTTGCTACTGAAATTAAGTATGATGTGTTAGCTGTGAAAACCCCAAAGGAGTTGATGGATAAGTTGGAGTCGATTTATATGTCAAAATCGATTATTAACATGTTGTGTTTGAAGAAAGAATTATTTGGGTTGAAGATGAAGGTGGAAACAAGTTTAAGAGCACACCTAAACGAGTTCAATAGGTTGATTACTCAGCTGGCAAGAGATTCTTGAAGTCTAAGTTTGTGTTAATTAGTATCAATAAACAGTTTATGTTTAGTTTAGTTTAGTTTATTTTTTTTTAATGAGATTGTGTGTGAGAGAGAAAAAACTGAGATAGTTTTATGTTATTATGAGAGAATCTCCCATGGTGTTGGGTTGATTAGATTGAGAGTTTGCTAGTGCGATTGTTATGATTAGTAGTTGTAATTGATTGATTTGATAGTGGAGATTTGTGGCATAAAATCCACAAGAAAATTTGATTTGTCGTTTTTGCTTTAATTATTTGTTTGATTACTTCCCGATATATTAAGTTACAACAAACATCATGCGTGGTGGTTGAGAATTGGTCTCCACGTGATGAACTTGACATGGATCACATACGCTTTAGGCTAACTAGTAACTATATATATATAAGTACAAGTTGAAACTCTTCTTCCAGATAAAAAGATGGCACCCTCTTTCATGGAAACCATTGCACGATATTTCGTCAGTAAATTTCTTGAGCAATATATAACAATAGGTTGCATAATGTGAGTTTCTTGATTTTTATATATTTTCATCTTTCTTACACTTTGATTAATTTCTTGTTTATATAATTGATTGTTGACATCAACGAATATATATGTAGTTTCGAGGAGGAAGATGGCAGAGTTCTCACTTTCAAAGGAAACATGGAAAAGTGTTCTCTTGAAGTAGTTTTGAAAGTGCACAATCCAGGCCAATTCTATTGGAAGGTAGCACAGAATTGCAACTACAACTTGGGCATGGCTTTGCACTAATTTTGTACTGATAATTAGTTGTGTTTTTCTTAGATTATGACAGAGGCTGATTTAGGCCTTGCGGATGCTTTTATCCATGGAGATTTTTCTCTCCAGGACAAAGAAGACGGTCTTATTAATCTTGTTTTGGTAAGAGACGTGGTAATTAATTAGCAATTCTGTATATATATTTTTAACTAATCAAATTCTTAACACTTGACATTTGCCTTCGAAAATCTTGTCTGATATTTTTGCAGTTATCCATTGTCAATAAGCAGTCCAACTCTTCCCTCTCAATCCTGCACGAAAAATATAGGTTTCTTTATAATTCCGGATGGAAATTAATTAAAGAATATACTGCCACTATCAAATACCTTTGTGCTTATATATTGAATATATATAATTGATGGTGTAGGGGTTGGTGGACATCTGGAAAGTATTTGTTCAAGCATCTCTTGAGACAAAACACTCTTACACAGGCTCGTCGAAACATTTCTCGCCATTATGACTTGGTAAATAATTATTATACATATGCCTATCTGTTAGCAATTCAAGATGACAAGATAGTACTTAAGAAAATGTCTATGTTTTTGTTTTGTGCAAGAAAGCTTACAGCTTAATTATATATCTGAGACTGAAATTGTGTTTGCAGAGTAATGAACTTTTCGAGTTATTCATGGATATCGAAACAATGCAGTACTCATGTGCAATTTTTAAGGTAATGAATATAATCCAATTATTATAGGGATCTTTCCCATATTTTATCTGATCATCACTTGAATTTGGAACATGATCAATGGTGATCATTTTTATTAATATATATGCAGACGGAAGATGAAGACTTGAAGGTTGCACAGCTAAGAAAAATGTCTTCTCTGATCGATAAAGTATGTAATGCTAATGTATAACAGTCTCATGCACGGAATCCTTCAATTTCTTGCCATTTTTTCTTTTATATTTAGTTTTTTCCTCTCTTATAGGCAAGAATTAGAAAGGGACATGAAGTTCTTGAAATTGGATGCGGTTGGGGATCGCTTGCTATTGAAGCTGTGAAAAGAACTGGATGCAAATACACCGGGGTTACTCTATCAGAGGAACAATTGAAATATGCAGAGGCAAAAGTGGAGAAAGCAGGACTTAAGGTACCAAATATGTGATGCCAGTAACATAATAGCTATAGCTTTGCACAATTTATCTTCCTGAGTTCCTGTTTAAATTGACTAAATTCTGTCTCTGCCATAATTAGGACAAGATCAAGTTTCTTCTCCGCGACTATCGTAAGTTACCTGAGACAGGCAAATATGACAGAATCATTTGTTGGTAATTAAGTTGTCCCCTAAAGATTTCTCGACAAATAGTTACTGATTGGTTCACAAACAAGTATTAAGTTAACAATTTGCTTTCTTCAGTGAGATGACAGAACATGTTGGCAATGAATATATGGAGCAATTTTTCACATGCTGTGATTCAATTCTAGCAGAGGATGGGCTTTTCGTCCTTCAGGTGTCTCAATTTGTCAACTTTTAGTAACTTTTAAAGAATTCAATTGTTTATCAATCATCAAATATTAGACCTTTCAAAATGTTTAATTTCCAAGTAGTCAAGACTCTTCACTAAGAATAGTACTTTTTTTTTTCTTAGTTCATATCGGTAACGGAGGAAACTTTCCCTGCATTTCTTCGAACTTCAGAGTTTCTAAGAGAATATATATTTCCTGGTGGATGCTTAGTTTCACTAACTAGAATGTTATCAGCCATGGCTGCGGGATCCAGATTCAGGTCATATTCACTGTTTGGCTTATTATCCTTTTTTACCCCGAACTATGGGGCTAAGAACAATTTGCTCCATAAACTATTTTAGCGATAATTTGTCCATGAATTTCCCAACTTCAGGACAATTTGTCTGCTCCATTAGAAGGAAGTTGTCCTGAATTTGGAGGTTCAAGGCTAACGGTCCTAAATTAGGAAATTCAAGAGGCAATAATTGTTGCGATTTGAAATTTATGGGTCAAAATGTCATTGACGTGGGGAAAATGTCTAGTAAACCTTTTTTTTTAATTTGTAGAAGTCTACCTCAGTCTCACTTCTGACGTTTTTCTTTCTTTTGACAAATTAATAATTGGATTGGATATGGGGTCTATTGCAGTGTTGAGCATGTGGAAAACATAGGATCAGATAATTACGCCCGAACACTTATATGTTGGAGAAATAATCTCCTGCGAAACAAAAGGTACGTGCTTAAGTATCTATTGGTGCATGAGTATGACTAGTTTGAGTAGAATGGAGATTGCATATTTTATGTCTGGTTTTCTCATTATCAAATTAATTAACTTATAATATACTTCAAATTTTGATGAGAGAAAATATGAATTGTCTTTGTCACAGCAAAATTATGGCCTTGGGATTTGATGAACAATTCATGAGGACTTGGGAGTATTACTTTAGTTATGCTGCAGGTGCTTTTAAGTCCGGTATGGGTAAAGATTACCAGGTAAATATCATATGAAACAAGGTTCTTATTTTCAATAGACATTATTATTATTATTATTATTATTATTATTATTATTATTATTATTATTATTATATATTTAGATGAAGCTTTTATGGCAAAAACAAAAAAAAACAAAAAGATTAAGCTTTTACGCTTATTTTTTTAATGTATTTTACACTTCAATTCTAGTCACAAACATCATAGAGCTTTTGGTCAGCCCATAATTAAAAGAGCATATTTTTCTGTAAAATATCTATATATAATTACTTATATTTGCAATTGGTCTATAAGATTTTAACATAAGAGTTTATTAATTTCTTACAAATACAATAATATTGTAGGTTGTTTTCTCCCGCCCAGGCAACGTTGCCGCGCTTGGTGATCCATACCAAGGTTTCCCTTCAGCATTCTCATGTTAATTCAAACATGATTAAGCAAGCTTTGCCTGCCGCTATATATTGTTGATGGCTATTTCTCTTTCTCACTCCCCAGCTTTATGTGGTCATAAAAAAAATGAAGAATAACCTGCCTCCTACTTGGTAGACTCTTATCAACAATTTATTATTATATAAAATGAAAAAGATATGTATTATGATGATGATCATTGTAATTTGTAACTATTTATATATGGCTTAATGGGCAAAAAGACCCCTTAACTTACACCGAACCGTCAAATAAGCCTCTGAACTTTTTATTTCAGCCAAATAAGCCCCTGAACTCTTAAAAAAAGCCAAATAAGCCCTATTACCAAGGCTAAATGCTCAAATAAGGACTAAACATTTTAAAATTTTCTCAAATAAGGATCAAAATACACAATTTCAACAAATTAGAAAACATACTTAATATTTTTTTACAAATTGGATACAATATAAGTTAATATTAGTGTGTGAGATATATATAAATTGAAAAGCACACGATAATTTTATATCATATTACTTTTAATGAATTTATTTTGATTAATAGGGTTTGATTTTTAATTAACATGATAATATCATTTTTTATCAAATTTAATGTGTATGCATGAGAAGCATTGGTTTTCATTTAAGGATTCCCTAATTTGTAAAAATTTGCTAAGTATGTGTTCTAATTTGTTGAAATTGTGTATTTTGATCCTTATTTGAGAAAATCTTAAAACATTTAGTCCTTATTTGAGCATTTAGCCTTGGCAACAGGGCTTATTTGGCCTTTTTTAAGAGTTCAGGGACTTATTTGGTCGAAATAAAAGTTCAGGGACTTATTTGACGGTTCGGTGTAAGTTCAGGGACCTTTTTGCCCATAAAGCCATTTATATATGGAGTCTATTTATGCCTTCTCTCTATATAATAAACAAAATTATAATGTTAGGGATATTTGTAACTCTCGCAAATGTTTTATTGATGAGGATTTGATTTGGTTCGATATTTTTGGTGGGAAATGAAGATATACGGAGAACAATGTTGTTGGAACTATAGAGTATAGACTATTCTTCGCCAATTTGTGACTTAAATTTAATTGGGGATAATTATGGGAACAATATTATAATTAGAGGGAATACTTTTAGAAAACTATCTCCTCTACGCATTACATAATTTACATTAACAATTCCTTTCGTGAAAAAAAAAACAAAAAAAAAAGTCTTCTGATGGGCATCATTGACCGCAGTGTCTCTTAATCCCCCGCTTCAATTTAAACTCCAGTGACTCCATGGTGAGTGACACATTTGCAGGTTGTAGTAGGGCTTACCAAGTGTGGATCTTAATACAAGGTAGGGACAAATAAAAGTTTATTTGAGAAAATCTTGTGTTTATTCAGATTCGAACTCATGACCACACTTGCAGACCTTACACTCAGCTTTCTAACCATTAAACCACTCCCTAGGGGCAAATATTTATTGGCTTAGTTTCTATATTCTAAACCCTTCAAAAATTTTCATTTTCCTCCATGAACTTTTATTTTGAATGTTCTTCCTTTTGAACTTTTATTTAAATAAACCTATAACTCCCCATCAACAAAAAAGGCAAAGGATCCGTTATGCTCCTTACGTGAACCAGAGTAACTACTAAAAGCTTTTCCTTTGAACTTCTAAAATTTTTATCATTCTTATTATTTTGGAGTTTGGATGGACATTTTATTCTTATTTTTTTTCATTTTATTGAAAAAAAATCAGTGCTCAAGATAATAAGATTCATTAATTAATTATAATAATAATTTATTAAATGTAGAAAAGGAAACATATGTTATCTAAAAAGAAAATTATATAATACATAGTTTGTGGAGTTTAGTAGATTACACATGTCATGTTAAAAGGTCTATGAAGTTTAGTAGATTACACATATCATGTTAAAGGGTTAACACGTGTCCTTTATGAAATAGTTTTGAGTTTTATATACAACAAAACTAATTTTGGCCCGTACGATTGCACGTGATAATTATATAGATAAATATAAATATAAACATAAATAATAAATTTTGAGAAAATAATGTATAAAAGTTTTTAAATGCAAATATATATATATATATATTGACTCTATAAATATTGTAGAATAAGTTTTCTTAAAGTGTGTGTATATATATATATATATATATATATATAATCCGGTCAAAAGGAAAAGATAATCCTAGTTCTTAATTTAGATATTATAATCAGGTTTAAATTGAAAAATTTTATAATTAATTGTTAAAATAAAATTTTATACTGCAATTTTATTCGACAGAAATACTTTTATACTGCAAATTTTTTTTTGAAAGGCAACAAGAAGAATTTTATTTATATACCGTGCAAATTATTATATATACTATATATTATTTTTGTCCCCTATAGAATTTACTCAAAAGCCCTTTCAACATTTAACCCGGAAAAACATTATCGCCCCATTTTGGTCTTTTCTCAAATGACTTATTACTTTAAATTCCTTCTAATCTTAACCCTTTTTCTAAAATTACATTAATGTCTTTTTATGTAATTTTATAATCTAACTTCAATTAATGATGTTCCTACCATTTTAAATGCATGATTAATGGTGTTCCCACTTTTTTAAATTCCATATATGCTAATATATTAACTATTGGGCTTTATGAGGATTCTGTAATTTTATATGTTGCTCAAGCCTTTTTCCTTCTTCAGTCCATTTTTCCAGTTCATTTTTGTTGGGTCCGTTTACGGTTTGCACACACATATTCAGTTTACATTTAGTATGACCCTTATGATGTATTCTTTGATAATTTGGTGTGTTGGGTTATTAGAGTAAAGTGCATTTTCTGAAATTATTAAAATACTAAGTGCGTTTTTTATAGATCATGTTAATTGTTTTTTGAAAACAGTGCTTGCTGAAAGCTCCTTTCAACTTTTCACCAGGGACAACCTTTTTGTCATGTTTGGTATTTTCTCCATTTGCTAATTACTTAATAATCCTTATGTTCTATATGGTTTGTGTTGGATTGTGAAAGTAAATTTAAGTTGTGTTGACTATTTTTAGATAATTAACTATGTTCAACACATTAGTGTATTTTAATGGATCATATTAAGTGTCAAGGACAAATGATTCTTTCTACACTTGCCTATCTTTTTGGGTTCTTTTTTTTTTAATTAGAAGACTTATAATTGTTTTGCTAAAAACCCATTTTTATTCTATACGCATCTAATTCCATTAATAGTGTGAAAAATATCAGCATGTATTGAACTCTTTAGAATGAATGCAAACACTTTTTTTTGGCACAAAAATGCAAGCGATTTTAAACATATTTTATTTCACTTCAAAAAACAAGAAAATGACTGAGTATATTTACAATGTCTCATATCTTACTTTCTGTAATTATTTATATAACAGATGTATCAAATAAACAAAAAAATCTCACATAAAAACATGTCTGTGGCGCAAGCACAGACTATCCCTCTTGTTATAATGAATACGGTAGCAAAGAGAAATATAATTTTTTTTTTTAAAAAAAAGAGAATAATTAATGCCGATCTGTGAAATAATTAAAACTTTACCAAAAAGGTTGGTACACAATTAATAATATAAAAATAAATTATACTCAAAATTTCCTTGTCTGTTCATCAATAGCTACGTAAATAACCAAAATTTCCTTATTAGTACCGACCGCGATAAATGTAAGAGAAAATACTAATGCTTGATAGTTGGCAGTTGAAGTGTACGTACTTACAGCATAATTATGATTGAAGTAATCTAAGTCTATAGTAGTAGTTGTATTAATCACGTATAGGTCATAGCTGTTAGACACACACACACACATATATATATATATATATATATATATATATTGTTTTTTGATAACAAACATATGGGGCGGTAATAAATTGAGAGTTGAGAAATATTATAAGCTTTTCGATTAACGTTCGGTGTGTATTAGGGAATACTAATTAACCTTTGTTTTATAACAAGTTTGGACAATGATCTAAGTAATATAATACTAATAAGATTACTGTCTCGAAAAGATCGTAATTCAATAAAAAGGTGATAAAAATTTTATCATTGACAAAATTTGTATTTTTCACAAATTTGTCCCCTCTCAGGTGGGGAACAAATGAACTATGTTATATTAGTACAGTTTTTAGGAGTGGGCGATCCTTATAAAAGAAATATATATATATATATATATATAATAAATTCTTTGAACAAGATATATCAGCAGGTTGCCTAATGTGAGTTAATTATTAGATATATTTTTTCATTTTTCTTATACTAGTTCTAACTTTCACGTACATTGCACGTGATCCAATTTGTTTTAAATTAAAGGAAGATTAAATTTTTAAGCATACTACTAATTTTATCCTAAAGAAACTTATTATTAGAACTGGCAAAATTTCACTCCAATGTGGGTATTCAACTTGACCGCTTGATACAAAACCTGGTTCGACCGAAAAATCCACTCAATTTGAACTGAAATGACCTGATCCCAAATCCTTACTGACCCGAATCCGATCAATCCGAGATATTAATCCGAAATTACCCGAATCGTGATTAATTATATTTAAATGATCCGAATCCGAAAAGACCTGAACCTGAAAATCGGAGGCTCAAACTTGAAACTATCGGAAGCATATGACTCGAAACCGAAAAATAGCCGAATCAAAATTCACCAAAACCCAAATGACCTGACATGTGAGCGATCCGAACCCAACCCAACATGAAATCGAAAATTAACTTAATATAACCCAAACTTTCCTTAACCCGAAACTGATCTAACCCAAATCCAATCTGACCAGCCCATTTGTTTACTATCAAAGTAGCAAAAGAAATTATCCCACACAAAGAAAAATATCAACAAAGTAAAACAACGAATTTAAACCCATAGCAAAGATTACATTTATCAAGTAAAAAAATAATTATAAATCAAATAAAATAACTGCACGTTAGGGAAATAATAAATTTTAATCATAATACATTAAACTATCAAATGGAAATATGTCAATCACAATAACTTTTTAAATTAAAATGGTAAAAATAAAATAATTATAAAATATTGAATTTAATTAAATGAAAATAGAGTTTTTAGTAGAATAAAACTGTATTAAAAAATTTTAATATATATATATATATCCAAATTTTTATTAAAAAATAGTAAAATTGTAAAAATAAAGTAACTATAGAAATATTAGATTTAATTGAATAAAAATAGAGCTTTTAGTAGAATAAAACTATAATAGTTAAACAATGGCATTTAAGTAAACACGTTTAAAAAATAAGGGTATAATGGTCGATTTAAAAGTTTTACAAAACTCGTACTTTTATATATAGTATATATATAGATATAGATAGACTATGATTTCACAGCCTTAATTATTATTATTATTATTAATTATTATTATTATTATTATTATCCATGATATGTAATTTTATGATTATATTTTTATTCTTAGTATTTGATTCATGAATATATTAGTATTCTATTTTTGGCATCAACACATGCATCAGCTTGAAGGAGGAAACAACTCTCACTTTCAATGGAGCGAGGAAAAAGGTGTCCTCTTGAAGTAGTTTTAAAAGTGCAAAATCCAGAAAGTGCACAAACCAAGCCAGTTTTATTGGAAGGTAAACAAGCAACAAATTGGGCATTCATATATTGAACTAATTTCTGACAATTAGTTGCATGAATTTTTTTTTTTCGCAGATAATGACAGAGTCGGATTTAGGCTCTGCTGCAGATGCATATATCCAAGGATATTTCTCTTTTGAGGACAAAGAAGAAGGTCTAAGTAATTTTACCTTGGTTCTTGTACATGATTAATTACTCTCTATACACATTGGTAATTTGGTATATACTAAACTGCTTTCACTAAAATTTTGTCTCATTTTGCAGATGATCATTGCCAATCATCCCTCTCACTAATACATGAAAATAGGTTTCTTTAAATCGAACTCGGAAATTAAAGAATCTAAAATCTTTATCAATTGCTGCATAATTATTTATTGAATATATAATTGATGTTGTAGGGTTGGTGGGCAACTGGAAAGTTTTTGCTTAAGCATATCTCTCGAGACAAAAACACTCTTAGGCAGGCTCGAAACATTTCTAGCCATAATTATGACTTGGTATGTAATTAAATGTTCACCTATACTAAACAATAAAAGTATAGTTTTCAAACCAATTAAGCATTAATGTTAATACATTATATCTGTGTTTAATGTGAAGGAAGCTCTTGGGAGTATGAAGGAAGCTCAAGCTACTTGGGAGGTAGGAAAGATGTTAGGAATCTCTTTTGATTGTGATGAAAGCTTGATTTTGGAGAGATTTAAATCATTGGAAGAGGAGGAGAACCATATTTAAATTCTTTAGTTTTGATGACTTTGTCTTTGATTTGGAGTTTTGCGAATGGCACTGCGAGATGTTAAAGATCATAGGAGAGTATGTTGTTAATTGGAGATGGATTGTTTCGTGTGTGCGTGCTTCAACTATGATTAAGATTTGCTATATCTGTGGTTACAGTCTTGGTCTGGAGGGTCTATATTTCTTGTTTCTTGGCTTTGCGTGGGTCTCATTATGATTTGCGACTAGTATTGTTTTTAGAGTTGAGGGGATACACTTATATTAGTAATGTGGTTGTAATTTGGGTCAATGTTGTTGAGTTTGATTTTGGTATGCTGTTTGTGTTAGTACTTATTGTAGGTAGAGTCTTTTTGGCTCTATTCCTATTTGATTCATCCAATAAAATTGACTCGCCTTTCAAAAAAAATGTTAATACATTATAAGGAGTGCAACAAAACAGTATTGCCTCCATCCCATATTATTTGTCCCTTTTTGGGACTTTTTTTTTCCCAAATTATCTATCTCATTTAGATAATCAAGACACTTTTCACTAATTTTTACCCCTATTAAATGTGGGAAAAGAAACACATGTTAAGTAAAATTGGGGTAGTATTGTAAAGTATGGTAAAAGTTTTATAGAATTTTGTGTTCCAACCAATATTCTATAAAATTCTATAAAACTTTCAAAAAAAAAATCCTGCCATTTATCTCAGTCCAAATATAATAACAATAAGTTGTCCATACAAGTTTTAAGATGATAGTAAGTAAAGACTTACCCTTCAAACTTGATACTGCCCAATTATAATCAAAGTGCCAATCCTCAGTGGTTCGAGAAAATCTACAAGTGGAAAGAACTTTCTGCCATACCTCTCGAGAGTAGCTACAAGTAAAAAGCAAGTGGTCTTTGCTCTCAAAATATTGTCTACAAAGTAAGCACTCATTTGAATCTAGCCTCATACCCCAGTTTTTGTTGAGGTTTAACAGAAATAAAGAGATTATGGAGCTAGCTAGAACAGTACATTAGTGATCATATGCTTTTAATTTTGATGTCTCTATGTGGTTTTCAAAATTTCATAGTGAGATTATCAAAATTTTAAGGAGGTTATCACAATTTCATACTAAGTTTATTACAATTTCATAACGAGTTTATCAAAATTTCATATGGGATAATCAATCTTTCATATCAAGTTATTAAAATTTCATAGTGCTATTATCAAAATTTCATAGGGAGGTTTCCTAGTGTGGTTATCAAAATTTCATAGTGAGGTTAACGAAATTTCCTAGTGTACGTGGTTATCAAAATTTCATAGTGAGATTAACAAAATTTCATAGGGAGGTTATCGAAATTTCATAGTGAGGTTAACAAAATTTTATAATGTAGTTATCAAAATTTTATAGTATGGTATTTCAAAGGAATGTTCACAAAATTTCATAGTATGGTTACCAAAATTTCATTTGAAGGTTATCAGAATTTCATTGTGGGATGATCAAAATTTCATAGTGAAGTTATCGAAATTTCATAGTGTGATTATCGAAATTTCATATGTTATCAAAATTTCATAGATGATTATCAAAATTTTATAGTGTGATTATCAAATTTTTATATACTGTAGTTATTAAAATTTTGTAGGGAGGTTAACAAAATTTTATAAGGAATTTATCAAAAATCTTAGGGAGATTATCAAAATTCCATAGGGTTGTTATCAAAATTTTATAGGCAGATTTATCAAAATTTTATAGTGAGATTATTGTTTCGATTAAATTAGCCTAAAATAATAAACAAGAACAAGAAGATTTTACGTGGTTCAATCAATTTGATCTACGTCCACGGGCAGAGAGAAATTCTTATTAATTTGGGAGAAAACAATACATTAAGAATACAAGATATAGACCCCTTATATAAACATAGGGTATTTAGTCCTATTCGGATTCGGCCCGATCCCTCCGCTTCCATCACAGACCTCTAGGAAAATCCACAAAATTCGTAGCTCCACAAATTTCGGGTCGGGTCATAATTCGGGCCAGGTTAACAAGAATTCCAGGCACAAATAACAATTCTCCACCTTGACTTGAATTCTACATAACCCAATCGAAGTATCTCCACCTTGACTTAAGTTTACCAAATCACCAAAATAAACCAAGCTTCCCTCTCTACCAATCAAGCCCCTAAGGGCTTCATGCTATACGAACATTTACCAAGTCCAAACTATGCTTGAACTTGTCAGTTGTCAATGGCTTCGTCAACATGTCTGCAGGATTATCAGCTGTAGGAATCTTCTCTATAGTGGCCACCTTATTATCCAAAGCATCACGAATAAAATTCAATCTAACATCAATATGCTTTGATCTTTCATGATACACAGGGTTTTTCGCCAAACTCAAAGCACTCTGACTATCACAATAAATAACAGGTTTCGAAACATCCAAACCCAAACTATCAACAAGACCATGCAACCACATACCTTCTTTAATCCCTTCAGTCAATGACATATATTCTGCCTCAGTAGTAGACAAAGCAACAGTTGCTTGAAGTGTTGCTTTCCAACTAATAGCACAACTATACAGGGTGAAGATATAACATGTTAAAGATCTTCTTTTAATAAGGTCACCAGCATAATCAGAATCAACATAACCAATCAATCCGGAATTACCATCAGAACCATATACCAAACAGACATTCTTCGTTCCATTCAAATATCGCATAATCCACTTAACAACCTCCCAATGAGTTTTACTAGGATTGTTCATAAACCTACTAACCACACTAACAGCATGAGCTAAGTCTGGCCTAGTGCAAACCATAGCATACATCAAGCTACCTACTGCGCTAGAATATGGTATTCTACTCATGCAGTTAACTTCATCATCAGAACTAGGTAGAGCACTAGCATCAAGTTTAAAATGTGCAGCTAAAGGGGTACTAACTGGTTTGGCTTTATCCATTTGAAAAAATTGCAGTACCTTTTCGATGTATTTCTGTTGAGATACATACAACAAACCTGCTTTTCTATCCCTCCAAATCTCCATACCCAAAATCTTTTTCGCTGCATCCAAATCCTTCGGCTCGATCCCTCCGCTTCCATCACAGATCTCTAGGAAAAATCCACAAAATTCGTAGCTCCACAAATTTCGGGTCGGGTCACAATTCGGGCCGGGTTAACAAGAATTCCAGGCACAAATAACAATTATCAAAATTTTATAATTAAGTTATCAAAATTTCATAGAGCGGTTATCAAAATTTCAAGATTTGATTACCAACATTTAATAGGGATATTGTTAAAATTTTATAGTATGCTTACCAACATTGCATAGTGTGAGATTACCAAAATTCCAAAGTGTTATCTATATATATATATATATATATTATGCTATTTGTTTGATTTGAATGACTATTAATATTTGCATATATGCTATTTGTGCTTTTATTGTATGGTTACAACTATCCGAAATCATTAATGAATTTATATCGGTTACGTTCCTTCCTTTTTCAAATCTACATTTGTGCTTTTATTGTTTGTTTTTTATATATACAATTTTTATAATCCCCCCCCCCCCCCCCCCTTTCTGGTCCATGAAATTTAAGAGTTGTGAAACTGAAATATATTTATGTACCAAAAAATTTATAATTTATCTCCTAAAATAAAATTTTTCTTACTACTATTTATTTAAAACAAAATTAAACGATGGGGCATTATAATTAGTAGTTAAGATAAATATAATATAAACACATTTTTTTTCTTTTACTAAGCCGATAAAAATTGAAAATTTATCACATAAATATAACCAGAATTTTCTTACTACTTACTAGTAGTACTTTATGAACAGACTAATGCATGTAAGAGAATTAATGCTTGGCAGTTGGTAGTTGAAGTAGGTGCAACATAATTATTCTTCATCCTATGTAGTACGTATAGAATCACATAGATGACCTTAAAATAACACCAAAGGTCACCTTAACGTAATTAAGTCTTGGGTTCAAAAGTTTTCATTTAGCAGGCTATATATATATAACGGGGAAGCTTTTCTTCAAATTCGGAAGCATTCCAAGCTATAGTCTTTCAAAAAACTAAAAAGAAAAATAAAATCTTTCAAAAATGGCACTCTTGGACACCATTGCCCGACGTCTTGTTCTTAAATTCGCGGAACAAATTTCAGCAGGTTGCCTAATGTGAGTTAGCTCTATATTAGCTAATTTATTTTTCATTTTTCTTATACAGCCTTATTATTATTAATAATCCATGATTAATTGTTTTTTATTAATTTTTGTCACTTCCTTTTAACTTTCCAAATATGGTAATATTATTCTATTTTTGGCATCATCAACCCATGCATGCAGTGTGAAGGAGGAAGATGGCACAGTTCTCACTTTCAAAGGAAGCAAGGAAAAGTGTCCTCTTGAAGTAGTTTTGAAAGTGCACAATCCAAGCCAGTATTATTGGAAGGTAGAATTAATATACGTACTTTGGCATTCATATACTATATGTAGGCCTTAATTGCACTAATTCTTTGTGTTCTTTTTTTTATTATTATTTTCAGGTGATGACAGAATCAGATTTAGGGTTTGCAGATGCATATATCCAAGGAGATTTCTCTTTCGAGGACAAAGAAGAAGGTTGTAGTAATCTTATATCGGTAAGACATGCATGGTTTCCAACTCTATATGTTTTTAGCTTAAACTCTTAACACATCGATACCTGATTGCTTTACTAATTTTTTTTTTCTTTTTCTGATTTTGCAGATGATGATTGCCAATAGGCAGTCTAACACATCCATCTCACTTATACATGAAAATAGGTTTCGTTATATTAAATCCAGAAATTAAAGAAATCTATATTATAACTTTGGTTATATAATGAATATATGTAATTGATGTTGCAGGGGTTGGTGGGCTACTGGAAAGTTTTTGCTTAAGCATGTCTTGCGACAAAACAATCTTACGCAGGCCCGTAGAAACATTTCTAGCCATTATGACCTGGTGTGTGTGTGTCTATATATATATTTATATTCTTCAACTATTTCTTTTGAACAACTTTTCAATCGATTAATATGGTTGGCTTTTTTAAGAGTTTTAAAATGGTTGCAAATTGGGTTTAAAATCTGAGTTTTGCTTTCAAAGGGAAGCGGCTCAGTTTGGTTAAAAGATGCAACAAATAACAAGGAAATTCATGTCGAAAAACAGAGAACTGTGGGGTGTAATGGCTCTGCCAAAATGGCCAAAAGCAATTTTTGTTGTAATGGCATACAACAGATTTTTCTCAATTTTACACCTATCACAAGTTTTCTTGCATGCATGCCACATATTCTTTTTCTTTGAACAAGTGTTCCACATGCAATTTTTTGGTGCAACTCAGCCAATATTCTAACAAATATTCTTTGATATATTAGGCCTTTACGTCCATTTAATTTGTATCCTTTTAATATTCCTGCTCAAATGATGATTTGTGATAATTAAAAGAAAGCTTACCAACTTGTCTCAAAAATATTGTGTTTGTAGAGTAATGGACTTTTCAAGTTATACTTGGATGAAAAAATGCAGTACTCCTCTGGGATTTTTAAGGTGATCATCAAGACTGCAAAATTAATTATATGATACCTTTAATTGATCCCAAACCATATTTATGAGACATTTCCATATTTTTGTTGTCGATTGTTTTGTAGTCCAAAGATGAAGACCTCAATGCTGCACAGCAAAGAAAAATGAATTCTCTGATCGATAAAGTGAGAAACTAATTACTAACCATACTGATCTCATGGAATTCTTCCACATTTCTAGCCTATTATTTCTCGGGTTAATTAATTTCCTTTGCAACAGGCAAGAATTAGGAAGGGGCATGAAGTTCTTGATATTGGGTGCGGTTGGGGATACCTTGCTGTTGAGACAGTCAAAAGAACTGGATGCAAATACACAGGCATCACTCTATCGGAAGAACAACAGAAATATGCACAAGCATTAGCAAAGAAAGAAGGACTTGAGGTACCATTAATGTCATGAGCTTTGCATTAATTTTCTTAACTATTAATTTATATTTATCTTCCTGTTTGAATTGACTAAGCTCTCTTTGCCATAACCAGGACAACATCAAGATTCTTCTTTGTGATTATCGTCAAGTACCCAAGACATGCAAATTTGACAGAATCATTTCTGTGTAATTACAATTATACTCTCTTAATTTCCTATACCAACATATGTGTAGTTATTGATTATTGGTTGACAAAGCAAGTTACCAATTACTTGTAAGCTAACAATTTGATTTTTTCTTAGTGAGATGGTAGAACATGTTGGCAATGAATACATGGAAGAGTTTTTCAGATGCTGTGAGTCAATGCTGGCAGAGGATGGGCTTTTCGTCCTTCAGGTACCTTAATTTTTCAACTAATTCTTTAGTAACTTCAAGATTAATTCTAAGTATTTCTGTTGCACTCTTTATAATGTACGGCTTAAATGACCATTTTCCCTCTAAACTTTTACAATATGAAAAATTTCCCCCTTAAACTTTTATTTTAGAACTTTCGCTCCCTAAACTATCCAAATCGGACAATTTCCACACGGTCGTAAAAAAATAAAATATTGTTGATGTGGCCCAAAAATGACTGACTTGGTATTTCTTGGGGGGAAATTGTCCCGATTCTGATATAGTTTAGTGGGTGAAAGTTCCAAATTAAAAATTTAGAAGGTAAAAATGACCCTTTTCTAAAAGTTAATTTAAGGGGGAAAATGAACATTATGCCGATAATGTACTTACAATTATCTAAGTACTAAATAAGAGTTGTTTTCCTTGTAGTTCATATCGTTAATGGAGGAGGTTTTCCCTACATTCCTCAAGACTCCAGAGTTTTTGACAGAATATATATTCCCCGGTGGATGCTTGGTTTCACTAGCTAGGATGTTATCAGCTATGGCCACGGGATCCAGACTCAGGTATTAGTTATTAATTAATTAATTAATTTTGTTATTCATCTCTATTAATTCCTCGTTTACTTTAAAATGTTCAACAATTAATTGGAGTGATGGCTAATGCAGTGTTGAGCATGTGGAAAACATAGGACCCGACAATTATGCCCGAACACTTCGATGTTGGAAAAAAAATCTGCTGCGAAACAAGAGGTACTCATGCATCCTATATATCACTATAGTTTAATTAGCATATAATAATTAACACAACGTTTGTAGTTATATATTTTTTTTAAGAAAAATTGTAATTTTCATTTATGAAAATGAAATTACAAAGATAATATTCATAATTACTATTAGAAAACATTGAAGAAGAACATTTGAAGAAGAACAGAATCATCATCGTTAGATTTACATTGACTTCTAGACTATTTATACAAAGTATAATTATTAACCTCCTAACCAACTTGTAACTAACACCTAACAACTATATTTAATCAAAACGGTGAGTTTAATCTAAATAGGGAGGTTTATAAGTTTTTCTAGTGCTTCTTCTGAGAGGCTGTTGTGTGTCATTGTGAACATTTGGATCATGCATTGCTGGTAGAAGTAGCTCAGAGGGTTGTTGAAGAAGGGTAGAGGTTTGCGTTTCTGAAATGAGTGGGAAATTTTGAGTGTGTAATTCTGGTTCAACTGAAAGATTAGAATGTTGACTAGGAAGGATGTTGTTAATTTCTGTGGAAATATAAGGTTGTGTAGAAACTTCATTCTGAGGTAAAATATGTTCAGCTGTAATCTCAATTGAAGAAGGTAAAACTGCTGTTTCTGAAACATCTGCATGTTTTAAAATGCTAGAATCTAAATTCTGCTTTTGGTTAGTTGACAAAGCAAAGGGAAAAATATGTTCATAAAAACAAACATCTCGAGATATAAACAACTTGTTTGTTTGTAGATCATATAGTTTATAGCCTTTTGTTCCAGGATTAAAACCTAGAAAAATAGCTTTAATGCTTCTGGAATCAAATTTATTTTTAATATGCACATGATTAGAAGCATAAACTAGACATCCAAAAACTTTGATATGCTCTATTGAAGGTGTTGTTTGAAATAAAACTTCATACGGGTTTATGTTTCCAAGAACAGGTGTAGGCATTCTATTGATTAAAAATACAGCATGTAGAACACATTCACCCCAGAAAGAGATTGGAAGTTGAGCTTGAAACCTTAAAGCTCTAGCAACATTAAGAATGTGCTGATGTTTCCTTTCCACAACACTATTTTGTTGTGGTGTTTTAACACATGAAGTTTGATGAATTATGCCTTGTTTATTGAAATATTCAGGAACATTAAATTCCTGACCATTGTCAGACCTAACAGTTTTGACAGCAATATTAAACTGTGTAAAAACAAAAGTGATAAAATTTTGCATAAGAATTCTTGCTTTAGATTTATTTTTCATGAGAAAGACCCAAGTATGTCTAGTAAAATAATCCACTATAGTCAGAAAATATCTATGACCTCTAAAAGTAGGAGCATAGTTATCTCCCCATATATCCACATGTATGAGATCAAAAGGTGAGGAACTTACAGAAGTACTGCTTGGAAATGACAGTCTTTTCATTCTTGACATATGACAAACATCACAATTGTCAATGGAAGATATAGAAGGAACTAATGACTTCAGTTTGTTGAAAGAAGGATGGCCAAGTCTTTTATGCCATAGAAAGGATTGTTCCTTATTACAAGTAGAAACTGTATTTACAAACAAAGGAAACAACTGTTTATTAGTAGTAACAGCTTTAGGTAAAGGATCTTTGGAATTCAATCTGTAGAGTCCTTGATTGAGTTCAGCAACCCCAATCATTCTCCATGGTCGAATTCCCTGGATCATACAATAAGTAGATAAGACTATGATGCAACAATATAAGTCAGATGCAAACTTACCAGCTGAAACCAGATTAAAAGTGAACTGTGGAACATATAAAACATCTGATAAGACTAAATCATTACTCAATCTAACAGTTCCAATATGAGTGACAGGAACCTTAGCCTTATTTGGTAGATGAACAAACACATTTTCAACTGACCTAAAAGTATGAAAATTATGCAAAGAACATGTGATATGATCAGTAGCACCAGTATCCAATATCCAATCTGTTGTACATGCAACTGGAGTATTATAAACATTAAGAGAAATATGAGGATCAATTTCACAGTTAGAAGGAAAAGAACCTGGAAAAGAAGTCCTTGATGTGCTAGGCAATGTCACAGCATTAACTTGATGAATTGATCCAGGGATGCCCTGAATCATTAACATCAGCTGTTCATATTGTTCCCTGGTGAACTGATATGGAGCAGGCTATGTAATTTGTGAAACAGTAGAAGCTTGAGCATTTGAGGCTTGACCAACAGAAAGTTGATCAAAAGATGGTTCAACAATTTGAGAGTCTTGATCAACCATAGCAACCGCATTAGCATACCCTTGATGAGATGAAGGTTTCTTCTGATTTCTAGCACTATAATTAGCTGGATAACCATGCTTTTTATAGCACTTGTCAACAGTATGACCTTCTTTCCCACAAAATGAACACATAGGCCTTTTTGTGTTATTAAAAGGTTTCTTGGGCACAGGACCACCCTTAACTGCCATGGCAGAAACATCCAAAGAATTTAGGGAAGAAACTATAACAGATCTCTCTTGTTGAATGACCAGAGAATAAGCCTTGTTTAAAGAAGGCAGGGGATCCATGAGCAGGATTTGGGGCAGAAACTATAACAGATCTCTCTTGTTGAATGACCAGAGAATAAGCCTTGTTTAAAGAAGGCAGGGGATCCATGAGCAGGATTTGAGTTTTGACATTAGCATAGGATTCAGATAATCCCTTGATGAAAATGATAACTTGATCATTTTCATGAAAATCCCTAATTTTCTTGGCCAAAGAACAAGTACAACTAGGAAGATAAGAACAAGATGTGATAGGTCGCAAGACATTTAACTCATCCCAGAGGACTTTAAGCTTGGTGAAATACTCATGAACAAATAAAGAACCTTGACTAGAACTGTAAATTTCAGTTTGAAGATCAGAAATTCTAAAAGAATTAGTCTGTGAAAACCTAGATTTTAGGTCATTCCAGATGTCAATAGCAGATCCTAACCAGATGATGGACTGAGCAATAGAGGGAGATACAGAGTGTACTAACCAAGAAATCACAAGGTTATTACACCTCTGCCATGCAGAAAATAGTGGATCTGTTCGAGCAGGAACCGCCATAGACCCATCAATTATGTGAAGCTTATTCTTGGTTAAGAGCGCCATCTTCATTGCACGATGCCAAGAGTGATAATTTGGCCCAGTCAAGACAGAAGAAATGAGTACCAAAGTAGGATTTTCACTCGGATGGATGAAATAAGGGCTAGAAGGATAATCTTCAGGCCGAGAGGTAACAGGAGTTGAGGAAGAACTATTTGAAGTCGCCATTGACAACAGAACAAGCTCAAGAACAAAAAATCAAAGTAATGAAGAAAAGATCTGGAAAACAGAACAGATCTGAAGAAAAAATGATTGAAGAAGATTGTTTGGCTTCAAAGAAAATACAAGAAAATAGAAAAGAAAGAAAAACGAGAATGCAGCGGAAAATAACTGTCAGAGAAATTCTTTAATACCATATTAGAAAACATTGAAGAAGAACATTTGAAGAAGAACAGAATCATCATCGTTAGATTTACATTGACTTCTAGACTATTTATACAAAGTATAATTAACCTCCTAACCAACTTGTAACTAACACCTAACAACTATATTTAATCAAAACGGTGAGTTTTGATATTCTCTAATAGTTACAATAAATTGAGAAGAATCCTGCTATCTTAGATCTAGGTCTTGCTCCGTGATCAGATGAGTCGTCTTAATGATTATATATGGAGTCTCGAAACTTCTTCATAAATCTTTCGCATGTCCACCACTCCATCGCTTTTACTTCTCGGTGAATCCAAGAAAAAGCTTTCAACAACGAAAAAAAAGTTGCTGATTCGAGAATCATCAGCACCCACCCTTTGATCAGAAAGAAAAACCAAGGCAAACAATTTTCAATCTATTGTAAACTAAAAACTGGACAAAGCCAGAATCAGACTCAAACTAACTGGCTCAAAAAAAACTGAACTAACTCAAAAAACTGACTGAACCCGACAGATCAATAGATCTGGAGACTTTATTCTAAAATAAAAGTAAAAAATATCAGGCTCCTCCTCCCCCTTGACAAAAGAGTTAAGAGGAGGAGGAGGAAACAAAATTTTGAAGGAAGAAGGCTGAGAGCAGGAGCAGGAGCAGGCACGTGCCCACCCTCAACCTTCAACTTTCTTAACATTTTTTATGTAATTTTACATGGTGCCCACCCTTACATGGTCCTAGATGCCCACCCTCAATTAATTAACTCGTCAAAATGCCCATTTCTTAATATTTTGTATGTAATTTTACATGGTGTTCACCCTTATTTGGTCCTAGATGTTCACCCTCAATTGATTAACTTGTCAAAATATCTTTGAATCATAACCACTAAACTATTAGAAACAAAAGTTGTTTTTAAGTTTATGCATAGAATATATTGTGCCTACCCTGAAAAAATTTTCTAGATCCGCCACTGACTGAGAGAGAAGGAAGGTGGGGACTAGGGAGTGGCTAGGGTTTTCGGGTCGATTAATTAGAATTAATCTACACCTATGTTTGTAGTTATATATGAGTAAAGGTTTCATACAATCTTTTTTTTCCCCGTTTTGTATTAGGTTTATTATAAGTAACTTTAAAAATTTTTATGAGAGAATTATTAAATATTGTCTTTAATTTCACAGCAAAATTATGGCCTTGGGGTTCGATGAAAAATTCATGAGGCTTTGGGAATATTATTTCAGCTACGCTGCGGGTGGTTTTGATTCTGGCATGTTTAAAGATTATCAGGTAAATGTTTATGCACAATCATGAGTAGTCTAATTATATATATACTAGTTTTATCTTTCACGTGCGTTGCACGTGACCCAACATGTTTAAATGAAATATTTATATGAAATTATGATAACCACTCTATTAAATTATGATAATTACACTATTTTTTATGATCACATTATGAAATTTTGATAATCTTCCTATGAAATTTTAATAATGATACTATGGGATTTCGATAACCTTTTTATAATTTTTTTTAACCTTTCTTATGAAATTTTGTTAACCTCCCTAGGAATTTTGAAGACCTTAATATGAAATTTTGATAACCAACACTATGAGATGTTGATAACCTCCATATGATATATTGATAACCACGTTATGAAAATTTAAGAACCTCCATATGAATTGTTAGTAATCACACTCTGAAATTTTGATAATCACACTATGAAATTGTGATAACCTCGCTATGATATTTTAATAAATCTTCCTATAAAATTTTGATAAAACCTCCCTATGATTTTTTGATAACCTCATTATGAAATTTTGTTAATCTCCCTATTTAATTTTGATAACCCTCTTATGAAATTTTGAAAACTAAACTATGAAATTTTGATATCCTCCCTGAAATTTTGATATCCTCCATGAAATTTTGATTACTCTATAATAAAAGTTTAATAACCTTCCTAATTTGGTAACCATACTATGAAATTTTGATAACCTCTCCAGAAGTACCACTATGAAATTTTTGTAATCACATTTTGAAAATTTGATAACCTCTTTATGAAATTTTGATAACCTCTTTATAAAATTTTGTTGACCCCTCTATGAAATTTTGATAATCACATTATGTAATTTTGATAACCACGTTTTGAAATTTTGATAACAACACTATGAAATTTTAATAATCTTCCTATAAATTTTGATAATCTGATCTATATGAAATTTCGATAACCACTCTATGAGATTTGATAACCTTCTATCAAATTTTGGTACTCCTTATGAAATTGAGACTTTTATAACCTTCATATGAAATTGGAAACAAAGACAAAAGGCAAAATTAAATAGGACGTTGGAAACACAAAGCCAAATTGACTTTCTTATAATTTAATATATGTATTATATAATCTAATAATTAATAATCGAATAATTTATGATTAAAAAAATGGAATAATTAAAATATTATTTAGCAATGGCAATTTAGAAATATATTTAAAAAAAAGGGTACAATTGGAAATATATTTTAAAAATAAGGGTACAATCATAAAAATTAAAGTTTCCCCTTATTCGTACTTTTATATATAGTATAGATATATATATATATATATATATATATATGAAGTAACTAAATTGTTTCATTTAATTTGCTCTATAATATATATCTAGCTTATATATAACTAATTCAATTGATAATCTTAGCTTAAAACTCAAGTATAGTTCAATTAATTACTTTGCATACATTTAATGTAATAATTGTAGGTTGTTTTCTCACGCCAAGGCAATTTCGCTGCTCTCGGTGATCCATACCAAGGTTTCCCTTCAGCATTTACATGTTAATTTCGAACATGATGCTTCGTATGTCTACTCCAAGAGCTTTCTGTGTGTGATGGTTCATAAAGTTGTTAAATGGTATGACATGATTACTCTAAATCAGGGGTGCCATGGATATAAGTAGGTTGTTTCAGCATTTGCTTCTTGTATTTCTTATTCTAGGGTGTTTTGTCTTTACTCTTTAAGGTACTCTTTCTAAGGATGTTTATGAGAGGCTTGCTCCTCTCTATATATGTTGTAATCCTTTATCTTTATTTCAATTAATTAAATTTCTTTCTCTTATTGATGGTTATGAAATTTATGTAAGAGAAGTCTCAGGTCTCCGTCTCCTCATTCTTCTAGTTCTAGATAGACAAGTATGATTCATTGGCTTAACAAATATTTTATATATTATATATATAAGATGGATAAATATGTAAAAAGGAAAGAAAACATGCAACACTGAACACTCTAATCGTTTCACCATTTTGCTTAATTAATTCAACATATCTTTCTATATCATCCACAAATGGTTACATATTAATTTTTGAATAAAATAATTAAGAATATATATTTTTTGGTTCATAAAATTTAAAAACATATATGGAGACTGGAGATTCATGGGGTAAATCAATTTGCACAAATTAATGTATTATTGTATATCAAATAAGACAAACACAAATCCTGGGATAAACAAGATGGAATTAATTATCCAACATGCAGCGTATATTGTGTGTTAGTTTTGTTCATACATTCAATATTATAAGGATATAGTAGTGTTATAGTATATTTTATGTATTGATCATGAGGGGATGCACATTCATTCACGATTCTCACCATAAGGTTTAAAGAGGAATGAGTTTACAGAAGTAATTTGGGTAAAAAGTGTTCCATGTTTTCTGTATTGAATTGTAGTATTTGTAGTACGAGAGTTAAGGTAAAGATAAGAGTTAGTTACATTTGAAAATATAAAGCTAAATATGAGGGAAATTATTCAAAGTATAGTTTTATCCTATCTATATCTATTGGATTTGAAATCTTATTCAAATGCTTCCGTCCTATAAAGTTTCCAAAAAAAAATCAGGTGGAATTATGGGAAAGGAGAGAGTTACCTTTTATTGTGTAACTCATTTAAATATCATGTTCATGAGTAATATAAAAAAATAAAAACACAAATGCCATGATGAAAAATATAGAAGATGGGCAAATTAGAAATTGATAAGTTAATTAAATGTATGATAGAATCCAAATATAGAAAAATGATTTAGGACTAATTTAAAAAAACTACACTAGTTGAAGATAGGAGGCTAGGACAAATTTTCAAAACTTAAAGAAAGCCAAACACAAATTTACATGAAAATATATATGTTACTGTTTTTTTTTTTTTAACAAACTCTGATATCCGATAATCACATTAGATCCTAACTAGTCTGGAGTTGATCGAGCCAGATCGAACCCCCAATTAGGAGCAACTCTCATAACACCTATTTTCTTCATTCACATCACATTGAGGATTTAGTTTTGGAACAAAGAAGCCAACACCAACCCCGCATTATAAGTAGATATACCATATCTTTGTTTCTTAAATGCCATTTTTGACATTTTAGTACTTTACTAATTTCTAAATTCTCATACGTACATCTGATTTGATGTGATAAAGTGTTAAACTCTTAGTTACGTAGTTTGGGTTCGATTTCTAGCAATCTCAAATATCAAAAATAAAAAATAATTTGTAAATTCCTATAGAAATTCCTTCCCAAATTAATTTAGAATCCAACTATCCATGATATGCCTAGATATGCCTAATTAAAATAGAACTAATAAAAAAAACAAACAAACAAACAGAAAGGAAATTAGGAACATTCATCATCAGTAAGTCTTTGAGTTAGAAGTTAGTTGAAAATATCAAGATACCATTTTACTAAGCTCTATCTCTGAATTACAATGATATACTAATTGTATTATATATCTAAATGATCTAAATATTAATATATATTGTAAATTACATTGTTTTCTCTTATATATCCTTATCTTTATATATAATATTATATATATATATATACACACACACACTACATAAGTCTAAACTTCAAAAACCTTGACCTAAAATATCTAAAATACCCTTTTTAATTTTAAAATTTTAGTGTTTCTTTAAAGAGTAAACATGTATTTTTACCTAATCTTTAAAAGAAACATGTAATTTTACCTAATGTCAAAAATTACTATTAGATTTGAGCCTTTACCTTAATGAAGGTGCATGTTCCTTGATACTTTGTAATCTTAGGTTCAAGTCCCACTATATATAAACTTTATGTGGAGGTTTTCTTAGTTTATTACATTTGTTATGTAATGTGGTTTCTTTGTGATTTTCTTATTGAATGATTGAGAGTATTGAGAGATATAAATTGTAATGGGATAAAAAAAATGCACGAAGACTATTAATATATGCATAGATGCAACGGGTTTGTATTTGATGCATTGTACGTGTATTGAAGTTATGCAGAGATAGTGAACCAAAACATGCCATCCATTAAGAAATTAAATTAGGTTCTTATGTGCCAAAACATTGGTCTTTCTATTTACATAAACAACAGATCATTAATTATCAATAAAAAGAGAAACCAAAATCTCAAATCTCATAGATCAAATACCATTTCACACCAAACCAATCCTATATTCGCTATTTATGTAACTGTCATGAGCAAATCACTCTTAAAGACACAGTCAGTTACACCATATTCAAACGCCAACTAAAACTATATCCACGAAAATTCCTAAGCCTTGTGTAGTAAATAAATGGGAGCCGCCAGTTGAAGGTGCGCTCAAGTTTAATGTGGATGGATCATCTAAAGGCAAACCTGGTTTAGCAGGCATAGGTGGGGTGTTACGAGATCATCATGGTACCATCAAGGTGACGTTCTCTAAACACATTGGCTTGGCTGAATTGGATGAGGCTGAATTATATGCCATCAATGAGGCATTTCTTGTGTTTGCTGCTTCAAGATGCATGGGTTAATGAGTTTGCTCTTGTTATCGAAACTGATTCCACTAGTGCTCATCATTGGATTCTTAAACCAGATAAGGCACCGTGGAGACTCATAAGTTGTATCTTAAGAATCGAGGCTCTGAAGAAGTGTGTTAATAACTGGCGTATCAGAAGAATCCCTAGAGAATGCAATGATGTTGCTGATGGTTTGGCTAAAAATGGTGTTAAAAGGCCATTGGAGTTGCTGCAATTCATTTAGTTTGGCACTTGTGTTTTCCTTGTAGTGTTTGTTTGTTGTTGTTCCTGCTTTTGCAGCAGGCTCCCCTCATTTTTTTTATTTGTTCTGTTGACTGCTGTATGTATGTCGCTCTTTTGGCAGTGCGGGTGTTGTTTTGATTCTCTAATAAAATTCCTTCTCTACCTTTCAAAAAAAAAACCCACCTCAAAACCAAAATGAATCGCATGGTCCTCGAAAGCTCAATTATAATTAAGTAGTGATGAGCAATTGAACATGCATCAAAAGACAATTCTAGTCAAATTAATCTTACCTTTCTTTGTCTATTCCACCATCATCCTTGCTTCCGACACACAACATTAGGTATTTTTTTTTGAAACGCAATCGAGATTTATTGAATTATATGAAACAACAGAGGGTTGGAGTCTAAACAAAGACCCAAAATCCAAAACAAACCAATGAAGAACAGCACATAACAAAATAAGAACAGGGGATTGGACTCAAAACAGAGGCCCAAAATCCAAACAAACCCAATGGACAACTCAAAAGTAGGATAAAAAGGTAACCTTCGATCGATCCTAGGCTTAGCAAGCTCAACTGCCTCACTGTCGCTTCTCTATAAACATGGTCAATTCAAAAAGCTATTAACTTCTCAACCAACAACTCCAAAATTCAGAAACAGATTCCTTAACTTTATCCATCAAAATCTGCCACTATTTATGTCAAAGCTTAAATTAAAGCCATCGGGGACCTAGAGCTTTTTCCCATCACAATCTACTAGCTTCCCAAACTTCAGATTCAACAAAAGGTCTTTCAAGCCAAGCAACATTCGCATTCAACACCTTTTTGAAATTACAATCAAAATCCTCCACTTTCGCAGCAGTTTAAAGGTTACCAATCATTAATTTTTGGCTTAAGAAGCTTCATCAATTCGTAAATATCAGTACCTTTGTTGTCACAATTACTAACATCACTCCATGCCTTCAAAAACATATCTTGAAAACCAGAAACCTGTCCAGACGACTGAAAGATGAAGTCTCTCTGTTGTTTCCCCAAGTAAACTTTGCCCCATCAATGGCATATCAACCATCTGCATCTCATTCACAAACTCACAAAAAATGGTCATGCCTCGCGCATTTGGTACGATCCAATTCTTTCTTCCACTGACAAAACCAAGTTGAAATCACCCCCAAGGATCCATAGACAATCTAATTGCCTTTTCAAAACAGCTATTTCCTCCCAAATCTTTTGCCTAACCAGCTCCTCATTCGGTGCATACACGTACCCTATAACACACTGTAAACCAGTCTTCTTCAAACACCTCACACATAGCAAATATCTTGGTTCAATAATAGCCAATTCCAAGGAGAAACAATCTGTATCCCAAATCAAAATCAAATCACCAGATGTGCCCACTTCATTAGAAACCCTCTAATCTGAACTGCTCTTACCCCAAATCGAATGCACCATCCTCTTCTTCTCTTTCCTTCCAATACCTCTAATGTTCCAGGACAAAATCATAATTGGTAATAACCCACACCAATCTGCAAGACTGAACTTAGTCTTCCTCTTCAAGAGTCAATAACCTTGAAACTATTTGACTCCTCTTCACAAAATTTAATACCCAAGGCAGCACTGATATCGAAAGTATCCTCAGCTTCTCTAATTAGTATTTCATTCCAGTACCTAATATCTTCATCGGAGAGAGAAATATCAGAGTTTAAGTCGGTGACTGCATTTTCACCCAATATAATCCTCGTAACCCCCCTTCTGCACTTCTTATTTTTCCTTCTCCTACATTCCTTGCACTTAGCCCTATTGAATTTTTTGCCATAAGAGTCCATGGCACTTTTTTGGGCCGATCTGCAAGGGCCCAAATCACTCCACATTTCAATGGAAGTGTCACTATGAGCTGGACTTAACATACTTGGGCTGAGATGTATACCTGGATTCGAAACAAAGGTATCTTCAACCGAATTACCCACTTGCTCCTCTACTTCCATAATATCATTCCCAATGGAATTAAAAAGCACCAATTCTTTATTAAATGAATCATCAAGCTTCCTCGTAAAACAGAGACTCTCCCCAACAATATCTTCATCAAAGACTTTAACTCCACCTATATCATTGTCTTTATCACTTTCCAACATCTCCCTCGATTCTACAACACGTTCAAAGGGTGAACCAATAGCTACATGAGCATTAAAAGTCTCCTGGTTCCCAAGTAAACTGTCGGCGACAGTTGAAGGATCTCTGTCATTTTGAATTTGAAAAACGTGATACACCGGAGAAGAAGCTTGCACCGCCGGAACTACAACTTCCGGCTCAACAGAAATAGGAATTCTAAATTTAATTCCCAAGGACTTACCAACCACTAATCTAGGAATCTCAGATAATCCAGTCACAAGAATTTGAATTCTGGCATTTAAAAACGAATTCATGGCTAAAGTTTCATCATCCGCCTTCAAGAATTTTCCCCAATTACTACAAACTGCTTTAAAAAAATTAACGTGCCAGAGTTCCAAAGGTACCTCTTGAAGATTAATCCAAGCAGTGGAAACACGTTGCGAATCCAATATTTGCAAATGTTCATCACCATTTGAATACATCCATCCAGGGACGACTCAACTTCCACCGTTAACACGAGCATGACATTACTCCAGACTCTAACATTCACTTTGTTATCTGCATTTTTTTATCGACTTAGCAACTTCAGTGATGTTTGTCGAAGCATCGAATAGAGCAATTGCACTTCTGTTAAGCCATTCCATATCACTCTCAGGAATATTGACTAGAATATTAACTTCTTCACAAGAGATATATCCATCTTCAAATTCATCCGACTCATCGGGTTCTACATTTTCAATTTTCCCATCTCTATTCTGATTATCAACAATATTAACCTCATTCATAATAACAAGGTCATCATTCTTCTTTGAGTTCTCAGTAGGGGAATTAGAATTCGGTTTATCAGAAGATTTTGGATTCTCAACAGAGTTCTTTTTAAAACTCGGTTCCCTCTCATATCTGGAAGAACGATGAACTAAATGAGGTCTCTGTTGCTGCTGACTGCTATTCCAAAATTGCTTGTACTCCCCTCTGCTTCTCTCCTGATGTCTATGAAATTGTGGTATGTTATGGTTAACAGTTCTGAACCCCGCAGCTTTGTCAAACCTCTCCCTTGATAAAGAATTCCTCATACTATTGCCATCTCTGATTTGTGAGGCTGCATCTTGTCTCCTAGCCAAAGCCTTCTTAACCACCATAGTTTTCCCATCAAGTTTTCTGCCATTGCCAAAGTTGATGGCTCTATGAAATTCCTCCATGTATCTATATCTGATGAAGGCGAAATTAGTGGAAGCATTCCTCCTCTGCATCGGCATATGCATATTCACAATAACTCCATAATCGTTTGAAAAATCCCAAATCTCCCTTCTAGAAACTCTTCTATCAATGTTCCCTACAAAAAACTGTATGAAGACTTAATCTCCATCGAAAAGACTCCTTGCTGTTATGTCTACCATTCCTTGAATTCCATCGAAAAGACTCCTTGTTGTTATGTCTACCATTCCTTGATTCCGGACGGTACCCTGACCTTCTCCGATCACTCCTCATTGTCGATTAATTTGGAAAGGATTCATATATATATGGAATACCCATCGTAAAGCTTTTTTCTCGTTGCTCATCTAAAGCCACACAACATTAGCTATATTTCATTTCACATAAAAGGAGTTCATATGTCTGATATACCCAATGGTTTACTAATCCTTACTATATATAGAGGAGGGATCAACTTACACCCAGTGTAAGTTACACCTTTTTTTTGCTCTCTTATATCTTTTTGTAGAATTTAAATTTATTTAATATGATTGTTAGATCTTAAATTATTATCACATAGATCATGTATGTCAAATTTCAAGTTAATTAAAGATATTTAACTATATATTTGATGCATAATATTTTCCACCATTAAATATATATTGAAAATATTGAAAAAAGTTGGAGTCTTCTTTTAAAGACTTAAAGGATTTAATAACTCAATGTGTCAATTGGAAAATTTATTATGACAACTTCTAGTCTCAAATGAAAAAGAAAATTATGACAATTTCAGGTGTTAATTGAAAATAAGTATAAAAAGAAGAGGGGTAAAAGTAGAAGAACAATTTAAACATGTATAGGAATTGAACTTTTAAAGGTAAGAGATCAAACCTTTAAACCGAAGATCAAACTTCAAACCTTATTTTGTAGAGCTTTCGTGCTGATGATGTGTTATAAAACTAAGGAAGAACAAGAACAAAGTAGTAGAGAATTGAAGTATAAAAGGCAAGAGAATATAGAGAAATGAGAAATTGAGTGTCTATCACTATCAAAAGAAATGGCCTATTTATAGGCACATATATACATTATCATAAATGCAAAGAATATGAACCATTCCATAACCTATTTGTGAGATGAACCATCTAATCCCATTAATCACACTTATGGACATTCATATATATTCACAGCAATTTTAAATAAATTTTAACTTAATTAATTCTTATTAGGCAATTTATTTTAACTTTTAAACTTCAAAGTAACTATAATAGTAATATTTTTATTAGTTTCTATTATGATTGGATTGGGTCCAAAACTACAAAAAAAAAAACCTCCGATTTTTTAAAGTTAAAATTGTAAAAATAAAATATTTTATAAGAATATTGAATTTAATCAAATAAAAATAGAGTGTTTAGTAGAATAAAACTGTAAAATCTATACCTTACTATATATTATAGTTTTCCTCAAACTGCTGTATGCTCAGTATTTGGTTATTCTCCCGCTGAGATTTGTCCAAAGTTGATTGGTTAGGTAAATTGATTTCACATTAACTACATACAATTAATTAATATTTTCACTCACCCAAAATAATACATTGGGATAAGATTGAATTAGTGTCTCTCTTTTTAATTAAAATTTTCTCTCATTCCAAAATTAAAAATCCTTCTGTCACGTTTTCCTTCTTAAAATTAAAATTCTTTGTGGGACTATTGAAATTAAAAAAAAAACTGACGTGTATGCGCAAGGATAATATCTAGTTTTAAACAATGCCATTTAAGAAATATATCTAAAAAATTCTAATATATCTAAGTTCTTCAATTAAAATAGTAAAATTGTAAAAATAAAATAATGATAAAGATGTTATATTTAATTAAATAAAAATAGAGTTTTTAGTTGAGTAAAACTATAAAAGTTTAAACAATGACATTTAAGAAATATATTCAAAAAATAAGGATATAATCATCGATCAAAAGTTTTACGCATTCGTACTTTAATTTATATATAGTGTAGATTTAGATATAGATTGATTATACCCTGCAAATTATTGTAATGATAATACTGGATATCTATAACAAAATATATTAAAGTTGGTGTGGAAATTACAGTTGTGTCATTAATTAACTAAACCTTATTAACTGAAGTTACTATTAAGCATAATTGAACTGTAATTTTAACATTGATTTTTCCATTATTTTGTTACTGTTCATTGGGTAATGTTGCCATTTTAAGTAGACATTGTAAAAAAGAATAAGAACTTCACCAAATATATATATGAATATGAATGAATAAATGAAAAATTTGAAAAATAGATGTATGAATAATTTAAGTGAATAATAATAGTAGAAAAGTTTTTTTTTTTGGTCGGAGTGACAAAGGTTTTGGGCTTAAAAGTTATACTATTGGGTGCATGATCCCTAAAACCTAATTACCTCACATTCAAGTTTTCATTGCATGTAAACTTGGGTTTTGCACTTTGTGGACTTTGTTAGTTTATTATCTTAGTTAAAGAAATGTGGTTTCTTTGTGTATTCTCATTAAATGTTTACGTATAAGAAGTACATATATGACTGTAATGCGATTCCCGATTATTATTGTATCATGCATTTATAAAAAATTATGATGCAGTACTATTGATTTAAACGACTATTAATATATATTTTTTGGTGAATAAACGACTGTTAGTATTGCATATATATATATATATATATATAT
>AWWV01015468.1:0-33637 GCA_001974805.1 Corchorus capsularis | reverse complement strand
TTCCAAGCAAGTATCAACTGAACCCCCGCAAATACCGAAGTATCCATTTCACTGCTTGCCAATGCACTTTACCTGGGTTAGCCATGTATCTGCTAACAACACTAACAACCTGTGAAATGTCTGGACGGGTACACACCATGGCATACATTATGCTGCCAACTGCACTTGCGTAAGGAATATCTGCCATGTTATCTGTTTGAGGAGATAAGGCAGCTGAAAGCTTGAAATGAGCAGCAAGCGGAGTACTCACAGGTTTAGCGTTTTTCATCCCAAAACGCTCCAAGACTCTTTCAACATAATTTTTCTGAGTCAAAAACAATTTTCCTGCTTTCCTATCTCTCATAATCTCCATACCGAGGATTTTCTTTGCCGCTCCCAAATCTTTCATCTCAAATTCATCACTCAACTGTGACTTCAACTGGTTGACTTCAGACATATTCTTAGCAGCGATGAGCATATCATCCACATATAGGAGCAAATAAACAAAAGACCCATCAGATAATTTTCTGAAATAAACACAGCTATCATACCTGCTCCTCAAATAGCCGTGTGCGGTCATGAATGAGTCAAACCTCTTTTACCACTGTCTGGGAGACTGCTTTAAGCCATAAAGGGATTTCTTCAACAAGCAAACATGGTCCTTTTTGTCCTCCACAACAAAACCTCTGGTTGTTGCATATAAATCTGCTCCTCCAAATCACCATGTAGAAAAGCAGTTTTGATGTCCAACTGCTCTAACTCCAAATCAAACATGGCTACCAACGCGAGCAGAACCCGAATGGAACAGTGTTTAACCACGGGTGAGAATACATCACCAAAATCTACACCCGGTACCTGACTGTATCCCTTAGCGACAAGGCGAGCCTTATAACTGACTCCAACATGTCCAGAAGAGGACTCCTTTTTCTTGAAGACCCATTTGCAACCAACTATCTTTTTCCCTTGCGGTGGTTTGACTAATTCCCAAGTGCCATTTTTATGTAAGGACTCCATTTCTTCGTGCATAGCCATAACCCACTTTTCAGAATTGGCACCAAAAACAGCATCTGAAAAAGTGGACGGTTTGCCATCTCTCCTAAGCTCATCCGTTGCTGACAAAGCATAAGAAACCAATTCAGCATAGTCTGCATACCTCGGTGGTGGCCGAATTTCTCTTCGGCCCTTGCCTGTAGCTATGTTGTAAGGAGCATCTTGTGAAGTATCCTCAACTCCACCTGAACTAGATGGTTGATCCGATTGAGAGGTGCTTGGAGCAACATCGGACTGAGTGGGTGAGCTGGTTACCTCCAATTCCAGCTTCTCTGAAATGTTCTCCAAGGATTCCTTTTCGGAATAGACAGAAGATTCCGATTTCAAATTGAGCATTGACCGCTCATCAAAGGTTACATATTTGCTGATTACAACTTTTGGTGACTTGGGGTCTGGACACCATAACTTGTATCCCTTAACTCCTGACGGATACCCCAGAAAAATGCATTTCTTAGCACGTGGCTCTAGTTTGCCGTCACAAACGTGCATATATGCCGGACAACCAAAAATTCTCAAATCAGAATAATCAGCAGGGTTACCAGACCAGACTTCATCCGGTGTCTTGCAACCAATCGGAATTGATGGAGATCGATTTACCAAATAGCAAGCCATGGATGCAGCTTCTGCCCAAAACTCCCTCTTCAAACCGACATTTGAAAGCAAGCATTGTGCTTTCTCAATGAGTGTTCGGTTCATGCGTTCTGCAATTCCATTCTGTTGAGGTGTGCTTCGAACAGTCCGATGCCCGAACTATACCCTCGTCGTTGCAAAACTTGTTGAACTCTCCACTACAAAATTCCAAGCTGTTATCTGTTTTGAGCCGCTTAATCTGCTTCCCTGTTTGCTTTTCAACCAAAGTTTTCCACTGCTTGAAAGTAGTGAAAACTCTATCTTTGTGCTTCAGAAAGTAAACCCAAACTTTTCTTGAAAAGTCATCAATGAAAGTCAGCATGTACCTGGAGCCATCTTTGGAGGGAACACGAGAAGGACCCCAAAGGTCTGAATGGATATAATCTAGGGTACCTTTGGTCCTGTGAATGGCTATTTTGAAGCTGACTCGCTTTTGCTTCCCGAAGACACAATGCTCACAAAACTCCATCTTTCCAGTACTCTGTCCGCACAACAAACCTCTCTTACTCAACAAGGCCATGCCTTTCTCACTCATATGACCCAACCTCATATGCCACAATTTAGTGACATCAATATCAGAAAATGATGATGAACTTGTAGCAGCAGCACCTATAACAGTGAGTCCTTTCAACAAATACAGATTCCCAGACTTAGTGGTTTTCATCACAACTTGAGCACCTTTGATGACCTTGAGGACTCCACCTTCTGCTGAATACCTGCACCCGTTTGCATCGAGGGTGCCTAAAGAGATGAGATTCTTCTTCAAGTCCGGAATATGACGAACATTTTTTAATGTTCTCACAACGCCATCATGCATCTTAATCTGGATTGATCCTTTTCCCACAACTTTGCAAGGTGCATTGTTGCCCATTAGCACGGTTCCACCCGCAAAAGATTCATATGTTGAAAACCAATCCCGATTGGGACACATGATAGGAACAACCAGAATCCATGACCCATTCATCTTTGGGTTTGCAGTTGGCATCAACAGTGACTAAAAGAAGATCGGAGTCAGACTCATCTTCGGCAATGCTGGCTTCGGCGGACTTTCCTTTCTTGTCATCCTCCACTTGCTTGTTCTTCAACTTATAGCACTCGGCCTTGATGTGCCCTTTCTTGTGACAGTAATTACAAGTCAAATTCTTGTATTTTGACTTGGGCTTGACTTTGCTGCTACCCAAACCCTTTTCCTTTACCTCTGATCCCCTCACAACCAATTCTTGTGCCAGATTGTCACTTTTACTGCTACCGACAGCTCATTATTAATGAGATCTTTAGACAAGAACACAGATTTGACATCTGCCAGAGATACATTCATCTTGCCATAAAGCAAAGTCTCTCGAAAGTGCGAGTATGAGGGCGGCAAGGAACACAACAACTTGAGGGCTTGATCTTCATCATCAATAACAATATCCACATTTTCCAAATCCATAATAATAGATGTAAAGGTGTCTATGTGGGATTTAATGGATGTACCTTCCTCCATTTGGAGACTATAAAACCGAAGCTTTTGATGAAGCTTAGTGGTAAGGGATTTCTCCATGCATAATGATTCTAGTTTGGCCCACAAATCGGCAGCAGACTTTTCCTTGAAGACTTCCTTCAAGACTTGATTGGACAAACACAACCGAATCGTTGCCAAAGCCTTATCATCCAAATCATCTTTTTGCTCCTCGGTCAATGACGTCGGCATGCTTTCCTTCCCCGATAAAGCCTTATGATACCCATGTTGGACTAGGATATCATGCATCTTGATTTGCCATAAGGCAAAGCTAGAATCATGATCAAACTTCTCGATCTCAAACTTCATTGCCATTGAAAACAAAGCTACCAAAATTCCCAAGCTCGGATACCAGTTTGTTATGCCCCCAGGACGATCAAAATAATTTTAATAGCAAATGGTAACAAATAAGAGATGAGAAATAATAAGGCAAGTGGGAAGAAAATCAAGACACAAATAATTTACGTGGTTCGGCTTAGAAGCCTACGTCCACGGGCGAAAGGGGAGCAAAGATTTCACTAAAGGGAAAAGGCAATTTACAAGGAGAGAAACTCAAAATCCCAAAACCCAAATACACCCAAATCCTAAGCTAAACAAAGACACCACTAATGTGGATGACAAAACATACAACTTGTATGTTGTTGGAGGATTTGTTGGATGATGAAAACTATTCATCAAAGCCTTATTTATAGGCCAAAATGTGCTTGCTCACCAAGTAGAGATCAAGGGTCACAAATTGGTAATTGGTGACCAAGTAAAATCAATGGCCTAGATTGCTCACCTTGATGGCCAAGTACTTCCTAAGGAAGTTGTGCTTGGAGGCCAAGAACTTCATCAAGAAGTTGTGGCAATCTTTAGCCACGTCACACCTTAAATGCTTAACAAAAAACATGCAACACTCTAATCGTTTCACCATTTTGTTTGATTTGACATATCTCTATATCATCCTCACATGGTTACATATTAATTTTTGAATAAAATTTAATTTTTTTTTGGGTAAATTAAACCACTTATATTAAGTGTGTTGATGAGATTACATAAAAACTAGAATTAACGGGCTCTAAGTTGAAAAAATTAATACAGTTTTGCACTGTTAATTAGGGGTAATTTCATCATTTAAATGCCGACTTTTCTTCTATTAAAGCCACAACTTGAGGCCATAATAGTCATTTAAAGTTTTTTTGGCCAATGATAGTATGCCACGTGGAATTCTAGAGCATTCCACTCTTCTCTTCTCTCTTTCCCGTGCCTCCCTCCCTCAGTTTCTCCCTTTTTTCTTCCCTGTTCAGGCGCTCTCTCTCCCTGTCTCTGGTCCCTCTCTCCTCTCTTCTTCCCCTTCCTCCCGGCTTCTTTTTCTCCCTTTAAATTTTCTGCTCGCAACTTCTTCTTTTTTCCCCGTTTTGAAGATACGAAAAGAAAAATAGGAACCGCGGTGATCCCCTCAACAAACAGGTGATTTTTTTTTTCCAATTTTTCCTCTTAAAAAATCTTCAATTCTTTGTGATTCCTTTTAATCAATGTTTTTTTTGTTTCATCATTGTTGTGGTTTTTTGTTGATCTTACTGTTTTTTTTTTTTCTCAGGTTTCTCAGGTATTTCGGGCTTTGATTTTGAGTTTTCAGGTGACATTCTTTTTCTTCTTCCAGATTTCTTTTCATACTTTTTTTAGGGGTTTTCAATATGTTTATGGGTTTTCTTCTTTTTCATTGTCTTTTTACTTCTTCTCTCAAATCTTCTTTTTCTTTTCATTTTTTCAACATTGATTCAAGAGGCCGACTAAGAGAGAGAGAGAAGACACATAAAGCATGGTGAAAGAGGACGCACTGGGTTTATGGTAGTGGGTTGTCGAGAAGGAGATGAAATGGTGAAATTCTTTATTTCCTTCCCATTTTTGCTTTGCTGATTGGGTTTTTTAAATTAGTATGATTTTCAAATTGTTGATGCTTCAACAGCCTGCATATTTTCAATCTCTATGACTAGTTACATGCTTGAGTTTTTCATAGTTATTTAAGACGGTTACATGAATATTTGATTCAATCCAAATCCATTATTTTGTCCTATTCGTTTGACAGGTTGAAAATACCCCTTTAAAATTGCAGAACTTGAAAAAGGACTCCTTAGGTTGAAGGTAGTTATTCAAATTAATTAGTCATATTAGTAAGCATATGAACTGTTCAATTTTGTGCTTGAAATGCTTTCAATTGTCTCATAAGATTTATCCATCCTTTCAATTGTTATTCGAAAGGTTTTTAATCAAGAAGAGATTAAGTTGTTTTCCTAAATGTTATTTTCTATGTATCTAATTTTGAGCCTTGCTTCTTTTTTTGGATCCATAATATTAATCAAAAGACTTATTGGGAGTTGAATTTGGTGGATCATTCAAAAGGTACGCTTAACATCTCCTTAATATTTAAAAGATTTATTCCCAGTTCTCTGCAAATATTCAATATTGTGAATATTTTGTGAATTAGCTAAAGAACCATGTTTATTGTTTCATGGTGATTTCTATGACAACGTTATTATAATTTTTTATTGTCAAATGCTTTTTGATATAGTATATTCAAACTATTTAGCTGTATAGTTAAGAAGCCAAAAAAGTTGAAACCAATCAATTGATTTGTCGTTGGAGATAATCAAATTTGATTATTATACTGTGTTTAATAGATTGAATTTGAAGTTTTTGATGCTATTTACCACTCTATTATTCATATGCTCTATTGACTTTCCATGAAATTCATGATTAGAATAACCATATATTTTGCCAATACTTTCTTGATCCACTTGCTTTTGAGAAGAGCCTTTTTTTTTTTGTCCCATGTTTACTTTGTGATCATGCTTTGATTTAATAATAGTTTCAAGCTTAGGTTAATCATAATGACAATGGAAAAGAGACCTTTCTTATGTTTTATTAGTATGGTTACTTTATTCAAGTCCAACTCTTTTTTTTTTCTTTGAAAGGCAAAAGGAAGATTTTATTAAGAAGGAAAAGAAGGGAAAATCCCCTATAGTACAACAATCAAAACATCAAACCCCAACACAAAAATAAAAACCACATAGCCAGCATCATCACTTGAACAAAAGATGTCAAAATTGCAGCGCCTCTATCATGATTAAGATGTGAATCATCAAATTCCAACTTTTCCCAACTTTGTCTTTACTCCCCTTTTTGTTTGATCATTATCTGATAATTTATTTGGCTAATCTAAAGCTGGCTCCACCTCACTTTGATCATTATTTAATTTATTTGTTATCCACTTAGAGGTTCCTGTTATTTTTGGTTAAAAATGCTTTTAGTTGATGTTGAAGTAATTGAAGTCAAGTTCTAAAATATGTAGTTGGGGTTTTGACTTTTCAAGAAACAAATGGACAAAAGATTCATATTTGCAACTTGACATCCATGGAAAATTAAATGGGACAAAAGCTTTTCAAAGCTCTGTAATTTAACTTGGTTGTTTGTATTTCTAATTGTTAGGTCACATGTTTTCTTCAGGATGTGCTTTTGATGAATCCATGTGCACCACCATGTCAAGTTTTTCAGCCCAGACATGACATTTAAATAATTAATCTACCACTTCTCCACTGGCTGGTCTCTTTATCATCAGGTTTCATTCCTTCTATGGTCCGGAATTTTGCCATGGATATTCAGTATTTGTCCCATTTGATTTATAAAAATAGTTCGTTAATATCATGTTCAAAAGGTATATTCCAGCTTCTCCTTAGTTTAGTTCCTTAAGTGTGGTTTTATTTGATTTTCATTTTTATATCATTTTTTTCATTTTCTTTGATGTGGATGTCAGATTTGCCTTTAAGCTTTGGCATTGCTTCTAAATACCCGATATTGTAGGAAATTAGATCATAATACAATTGTGTCAGGCAGTGATATTGGGGAGAATTTCAGACTGGAGAATAAGAGTAAGCAGCTGCTAATTAAAGAGTGAATTGGGTTTGTTTATTAAGGTAATTAGGGTAATTATAAATTTGATATTTTTGGTTTGAGTTGGTATTCAATCCAGGTGTATTCATTCATCCTTTTTAGGTTACTCCAAAGATGATTGGAGGATGATTTCAAAAGTTGTTGACATCAGGTACTATCTACCATTATATGTTCCTTCTTTTTCTGTAGTCTTCAATAGAAGCTTCAAAAGAGTTTTCATTTACGATTATTTGATCTTTAAGTAATTAATTAAATTAATCATGCGGATCATTGTGTTTTAGGTTCTTTATATAATCGCTTAACGCAACAGTTAATAATATTTTTTAGACTCAAATCTAAATTACTCTTCATGCTTGTTGATACAACAGGTTGGCCAAGATGTGTTGCCACAAGTGCAAAGCTGATTAAAGCTACAAGACCTTTGGTAGGTTAATTGTTAGGGACCTCCTTTTAAATGATCATAGGACCTTAGTGTACTCTAATTTCAACCGTCAACCTGATACTCAACAATTATCTTGATTTTCATTGTTATTATTCTTTTCCCCTCAGTGTCTTACTGCAATTTGCAACCATTGTGACGCTAGATAAATGATTTGTTCAGTATTGATTCAATTTTTTTTTTGAAAAGCCAATATTGATTCAATTTAACTTGATAATTTGGTTGTGCAGGTTTCTTCAAACTAATTACAGTTCTTGAGCTTATTATTGGTTGGCCTGTTGAAATTTTGTAACCTGCTTTTAACAATGATTTGGTATCAAACATGGTCAATTTCTTGGTTTGTAGGAAACTTTAAATAAATTGACTATAGTTCCCTCTGCCTATTACACGTAGGCCCATTCATGAAGGATGGTTTAGGTACTTGCAACTTATATTGAATAAAATCTCTTGCCTGTTATAGTGCATGCTCAGATATTTGAAAACTTTCTTGACTTTGATTTTTTTTTTTTTGGGCTTCAAAGTCACATTTTAGGAGGCTCCAATAGAAGCCATATTAGTATTCTTATTTTATTTTTTAGCACCTATCATATCCATGTTTAGTTTTTAGCTTTTATTATTATATATATATATAAGTGGTCATTTGATATTGATCTTGGTCAGCCTCATATTTGAAGCATATAGCTGCATCATAGCATATAGCTACTAAGTCTAACATTGACATTTGACAAATTCATGATTCTACTTTTCACCTTTGTGAGTTTTTTTATTGCATTTAATTCAACTGATTTAATATTAGGACTTAAACTGTGACCCCTTTTGGCCGGTCAGGAAATACCCCAAGAGCAACATATTCAAGTATTGCCTTTTGTAATAGCAGAGTTTTAAAGAAGAGTCCTCAATGAACTCTAAAATGAGCAATTACAAAGGTATGAGGCAAAGTGGTTGGAGTGCAAGACAAAGATGAAATCAATGGAGGAAAGTGGCACAAGCAAATGGAATTAATGCAAGTGAGTTTGTTTGTATATATGATAATAATCACATGTTTGCATTATTATGGTTGCAGCTATTAAGGTTGCAAATTTACTCACTGTGCTTTGTGGTGGCACTTGAAATTCTCTTGCAAGTATTTTATATTAGTTTACGTGATTTATACTTCGCATATCATGTTATCTCTTTATGATTAAAATGTAGTTTTCTCCAGGGCAATCACTTCAGGCTATGGAAATTAGGACTCTCCCAGAGGGAGACTTTAGATTTTGAGTCCCGAATAGAGTGGCTTAACATATGGGGGTTTTGTGGACTCAGAATTTCCCCCTTATTGTTAAATAGACAAACTTTTATCTAGGTATTTGAGTTACAAACATTTTAATTTTATATGATTTGTTGTCACTTTCAGCTGTATATGTAATGTGGCTATTACTGTAAATCTCTTTATGAGATATATATATATATATATATATAGATATTCAAATTTTGCTACATATTTTTTACTCAACTCAAATTTATTTATGTATCAATACTGTATATCAAATAAGACATGATGGAACATATAGAAAAACAGAAAAATAGAAATTGATAGGTTAATTTATGTGTGATGATAGAACCCAAATATAGAAAATGATTTGCACAAATTCATGGGGTAAATCAATTTGCACAAATTAATGTATCAATACTGTATATCAAATAAGACATGATGGAACATATAGAAAAACGGAAAAATAGAAATTGATAGGTTAATTTATGTGTGATGATAGAACCCAAATATAGAAAATGATTTAGGACTGATTTGAAAACTTACACTAGTTGAAGATGTTGGAGGCTAGGATAAATTTCCAAAACTAAAAGAAGCCAAACACATTCACATGAAAATATATATGTTATAGTTTTTTTTTTCAAGTTTCGGTATCCGACAGTCACATTGAACTTGACTAATTTGGAGTCGATCGAGCTGGTCAAACCCCAATTAGGAGAAGCTCTTATAACACTTATTTTCTTCATTCACATCAAGATTTTAGTTTTGGGAAAAAAGAAGCCAACACCAACCCCGCATTATAAATGGATATTGTTGTAACCCGGATATCCCAAACAATAATCTATCAAATTAATCATACAAGCGGAAGCAACTAAAACAATAAATCATCCACACAAGACAAAAGAATTTACGTGGTTCGGCACTGGACTTGCCTACATCCACGGAGGAGAAGAGAAATCCACTAGTTATAGAAAATTCCATCAACACATAATTATCAATAACTCTCACTCAATCTCTCAACCCAATCTAACAATCAATCCTAAACCAAACCCAAACAATCTTGAGCACTCTCGCTCGGTCTCTATTTGAGCACTCTCGCTCGGTCTCTACAAACTGACAATCACATCTACCAAAGCAAACAATCACACACACACCCATGAGGACCACCCTTTTGTCCTATGGGGTACCTCCACCCAAATCTAACCCTTAGACTACATCTTTTCTCCAAGCATACAAAATTCTATATAGAAACTCTCTATTTATAGTAACATAAACTTAGCCTCCAAGAATCCATTTCCTACTAGGATTCTTGATTACCAAGTCTCCTTGTCCACCAAGGAATATCCTTAAAAAATCTCAATCCAAATCTATTTGGGATTTGAGTCAAAAATCCTAACAATCTCCACCTTAACTCAAATTCCATCAATTCTTCAATCTTCAATCAATCTTCAAGGACATGATTGGCTCCATCTACGATGAAAGTCTCCCATTCTTCAAGCAATCTTCTCTTGTGTGTCTTCATCTTCAAAACATCATCTTCAACTTTAATTCTGAATCCAATCTTATTTTTCATCCAAATCTGATTTGAAAAATTAACTTGCAATCTTCAAAATAATCATCAAGCAGCAAAATTTGGCAATCTCCACGACAACCAAATCTGACGAAGTATATCTCAAGTTTGAGCTACCGGGTAATCTCCAATCCATTCAACCTGAACTCTGATACCAATTGTTGTAACCCGGATATCCCAAACAATAATCTATCAAATTAATCATGCAAGCGGAAGCAACTAAAACAATAAATCATCCACACAAGAATTTACGTGGTTCGGCACTGAACTTGCCTACATCCACGGAGGAGAAGAGAAATCCACTAGTTATAGAAAATTACATCAATACATAATTATCAATAACTCTCACTCAATCTCTCAACCCAATCTAACAATCAATCCTAAACCAAACCCAAACAATCTTGAGCACTCTCGCTCGGTCTCTATTTGAGCACTCTCGCTAGGTCTCTACAAACTGACAATCACATCTATCAAAGCAAACAATCACACACACACACCCATGATGGACCACCCTTTTGTCCTATGGGGTGCCTCCACCCAAATCTAACCCTTAGACTACATCTTTTCTCCAAGCATACAAAATTCTATAGAGAAACTCTCTATTTATAGTAGCATAAACTTAGCCTCCAAGAATCCTTTTTCTACTAGGATTCTTGATTACCAAGTCTCCTTGTCCACCAAGGAATATCCTTAAAAAATCTGAATCTAAATCTATTTGGAATTTGAGTCAAAAATCCTAAAAAATATATATAGTATTTTGGTTTATTATCATATGACATTTTTGTCCCAAAGGGACAACCCAGTGGTTAAGAGTTTGAGCCTCTGATAGAAGGTCTCAGGTTCAAATCTAGGACGAACGGGGTGGATTTAGGGATGGGAGAAAACTACCTCCATTTGTGTAACTATCATTTAATTTCATGATAACATGTAGCAAAAAATTATATGCCATTTTTGTCATTCTAGTATTTTACTATAAATTCTGCCATCATACATTTGATCTAACGGTAAAATGTTATACTCAATAATTTGTAAATTCCTATAGAAGTTCCTCCCCAAATTTAGAATCCAACTATCCATGATATGCCTAAATTTGGTAATTAAAATAGAACTAATTATTCTCATAAAACTACAAACAGAGAAGGAAGATAGGCAAAAAAAGTGGTTGGTTACCTAACAAAACAAATAATTCTCTCATTCATCATCAATACGTCTTTGGGTTAGAAGTTAGTTGAAAATATCAAGGTTCAATTTCATTAAGCTATATATCTCTGAATTACAATACTAATTGTCAGGGGCGGAACCAGAAAATAAATATTGGACTAGTCAAAATAAAATATTAATTAATTTTTTTATAATAAATATTAATAAAAATCAAGAAAAATGAAAACATAATTTCATTAAATCTTAACCCAACCATCCATCTATATCTTATAAGAAACAATTAATATATAATGAAAAACTAAAGATATCTTACCAGAACCAATACTATATAATGAAAAAGCATGGATGTCTATGCAATTGTATTGTACGTTTTTTGAAAAATTACATACTCACATATATATATCAATAAAATTATAAAAGAAGAACTTACTTATGTTACTTTTGTTGATTCTTCTTGATTTCCAAACTGAAATTGAAAAAGATGAAGAAGCTTCTTAGTCTATTATATTACAAGAAGTGAAGGAAAAAAAAAAGACAAAATGTTTCTTTTGGATTTATAGCTTACACAGAGAGAATAGAATAAGGTTTGTAGGGTAAGTCTTTATTTTTGTGAGTTTTATAAAGTACTTAAGTGGTGAGGAAACAAATTGTGAATACCAATGATAAATAAATAGACACAATGGCTACTAATTAAACAACCTCATGTGATTTTAACCCTTCCCTTTAGATTTTATCTTTAGATTTTGACCATCCATGTACTTTTTTCTTAACCAAAAATATTTTGGGTAGCCAACAATTTTTTGTAGGGGTAGCAATTTCTAATTTTTTAAGTCATTTCTATATATTTTTTATTGCTTTGGGGTAGCCATGGCCACCCCCACAATATATGTAGTTCCGCCCCACCTAATTGTATTTATCTAAATATAATATAGATTGTAAATTACATTGTTTTCTCTTATATATATATATATAATAAAATTTCTCTTTATCTAATACTCCATCCACATTGCAAAATAACTATCGTTTTTTGATCAACGTGATCCTATACGTCAAAAGAAAATATGGTGAGAAACCAACATGAATTAGAAGAATTCCATTCACCGTGTGCGTGTATGGAGTGGGAAAAATTTTTCAAAGAAGACTTTCCAATTCAAGGTCAGCTTTCATGATTCAAAAATATATCGAGTTTTGATGTCAATGAAATACAACCATGATAAATCAAACACTTTTTTTTTATTTGATTTGTTGCTTTATTATACAATTACAATTAGATACACTTAGTTTTATTATAAAAATTTACCCCTATCTGAGCCTTAAAGATCCTCTCCAATGTTAGCAGCCAGCAACTTCAAACCCACTTTCTATTTTTATGATTAGATTAGATAATAATGATCGTAATTATAATATAAAAACTTTTTATTTTTTCAAAACTTTTTTTTTATCATAGCCCTTGCGGGGATGGCTACGCAGAAAGCCAAGTGTAAGTTTTCTATAGGTATAGTCAAGGATTTGAGTCTGAATAAACACAAGGTTAATTTTATCACATAGACTTTGTCGCCTAATCCATCATGTGTTAAAACCCACTCTCAATAAACTTTATTACTGTTCACAGGTATGCTCCTCGCCATTAGTCCCCAGGGTTTAATAGGGAGTGAGGGATTGAGCATTGGATTGCCATTAGTCCCAGGGTTTAATAGGGAGTGAGGGATTAAGAATCATTGGATCAATGATGTCTACCAAGAGACTCGTTATTTTTTATATAAAAAAAACTTTTTTCTCATAATTAAATATACAAGTGATTCTTTTACTTAATTTTAATGTGAGCCATTGAATTTCTTTTTCTTTTTTGGTGAAAACATTGAATTTCTTTTTAGTAAATTATTAAGCACAAAAATTAACCGATTTTGACTTTAAAATATGGAAATTAGACCTAACCAATTTATGTTCATACAATTTTTATCAGCTTATCAAAACTAACCTTTTACCAAGATCACAACAAAAGAAAATGACACGCTATCTGATCTTGCCACGTAAGCAAAAAGCAGGGTCCATCCGACATGGCAAAATCTGAAGGGTAAAGTGTCACGAAGCAGACTCTTCCACCTACCACGACCTCAACAGAGTGGCCAAATTTGACCCACTTCGAGAGCCAGATTCTTTGAATTTTGGCACTTTTTTTTTCTTCTCTTCGCTATTTATATTTGATCAAGTTCTAACTACCAATTTGTATAATTTCTTTAAAAACCCAAATCTTTGATCGACTCTCCTGGGTTTTCTGGGTTTCCTTTTCTACCAAAAACAGAGACATTTGAGGTTTGAGCTCTTTTCCTCTTGTTGAATTTCATTTTAATAAAGTTTGAACTCTTTTAGTATTAGTTTTTTTGGATCCTATAATGTCGTTAGCTTCAGAGTTTGCCTTTTTTGTTCTTAATTATGCAAAGTAGCTGTCTTTCTGGCTTTTAGTTGACAATTACTGATCTGGGTCTGGTAGCTATCAAATTGGTTGATTTTTTTTTGGGCTTGTTTAGACCTTTAGTTGTTTCCATTAGTTAGTTCTGGGATTTGCATGCATCAGATTCAGAATTGGGTTGTTTTTAATGCATGATTTCAGAAGTCTCAGTTTCATTTCTTTTTGTAGTTGCTATGTTTCCTGAACATGTCGATCTTGTTCTGGGTGAATTTTTTTACCATTTGTTGAACTTCAATTCTTTTGAGCTGACTTCTTCTGAATACAAACAGTATAGTAGTCTGACAGAATTTATGGATTATATATGATATACCTTTTATCTCCAGGGAGAGTTTCAATGATCCATTTGTTGAATCTGCTATTAGAGTATTATGTTTCTTGTTGAATTCCTGTAGTTTCATATCTTTGACTCTAAGAAAGCTGATGGCACTTTATTTTTCCTGTTTTGTCATTATTATGTTATTATTATTTTTTGAATCTGTTAACCTTAGAGGTCACTATAGCACCACCAAAATGTGTGTCCTTCAATCGGTGCTATATTTAGTACAGTAAACTTTTTGTGTCTAAGAGACCTTGAAATGTGAACCAAGTTAGTAAATTTGTATGTAAGAGTTTGTAGAAGGTGGCAGTAAGCTTCATTTTTTAAGCTTTTTGGTGATTTTTATCATGAACCTGCAATTGATTTATGCCTTGAAAAAGGATGGGGGTTGTCAGAAGTGAGATTGCTGGCTGTGATGTATTGGTCATCCACTGGACCAAAAAAGTTTTTTCTTTTCTAAAACATGTGAGGTCATCTTTTACTGGTTTACCTGTCTAGAAGATTCCAAAACTCTTTGTATGCATGATTGTGTTTTAGTTTTTAAGTACATCATTTATAGTCATTAGGTGTTTATCAAAGAAACAGAAATCTCAAAAGTTATTTTCTCACTTTAGATCTTTCGTTTGTCATTTTTTCCCCTTTTAGCATCTCACTGATTGTGTCACATTGAACAGAGAGAAATATGGCTCCACCTACGAGAATAGGTCTTGCTGGTTTGGCTGTTATGGGCCAAAATCTTGCACTTAACATTGCTGAGAAAGGCTTCCCCATTTCGGTTTATAACCGAACTTCTTCGAAAGTTGATGAGACTGTTGAAAGAGCTAAACAGGAAGGAAATCTGCCTTTATATGGTTTCCATGATCCTGAAGAATTTGTTCAGTCTATCCAGAAACCTCGAGTGATAATCATGCTTGTTAAGGCGGGGGCCCCTGTTGACCAAACCATTGAGACTTTATCTAAGTACATGGAGAAAGGTGACTGTATCATAGATGGTGGCAATGAGTGGTATGAAAACACTGAGAGGCGAGAGCAAGCTATGACCGAATTGGGTTTGTTATATCTTGGAATGGGAGTTTCAGGTGGTGAAGAAGGAGCACGAAACGGTCCTTCTTTGATGCCTGGAGGGTCATTCGAAGCTTACAAGTACATCGAAGACATTCTTCTTAAGGTTGCTGCTCAAGTCCCAGATAGCGGCCCTTGTGTGACTTACATTGGCAAAGGAGGATCTGGTAATTTTGTTAAGATGGTTCATAATGGAATTGAATATGGGGATATGCAGCTGATTGCGGAGGCTTATGATGTGCTGAAGTCTGTTGGAAAATTATCGAATGAAGAACTGCAAAGTGTTTTCTCAGAATGGAACAAGGGGGAGCTTTTGAGCTTCTTGATTGAAATCACTGCTGATATATTTGGAATTAAGGATGACAAGGGTGATGGATATTTAGTTGATAAGGTTTTGGACAAAACTGGCATGAAGGGTACTGGCAAATGGACTGTACAGCAAGCTGCTGATCTCTCTGTTGCTGCTCCCACTATTGCTGCATCTTTGGATTCAAGGTTCCTTAGTGGGTTGAAGGAGGAAAGAGTCGAAGCTGCTAAAGTCTTCAAATCAGGAGGATTTGGTGATGTCTTGACTGAGCAGGATGTGGACAAGGCAAAATTAATTGATGACGTACGGCAAGCTCTCTATGCATCCAAGATTTGCAGTTATGCTCAGGGCATGAATCTCATTCGTGCAAAAAGCATTGAGAAGGGCTGGGACTTGAAGTTGGGGGAACTGGCTAGGATTTGGAAGGGAGGTTGCATCATCCGAGCTATTTTTCTTGATAGAATCAAGAAGGCTTATGACAGAAACCCTGACCTTGCAAACCTTCTTGTTGATCCAGAGTTTGCGAAGGAAATCATTGACAGGCAATCTGCTTGGAGAAGAGTTGTGTGCCTTGCCATCAACTCAGGTATTAGCACTCCTGGCATGTCAACCAGCCTTGCTTATTTCGACACTTATAGAAGGGAACGATTACCAGCAAATTTGGTTCAAGCTCAACGAGATTATTTCGGTGCCCATACTTATGAAAGGGTTGATATGGAGGGACACTTCCACACTGAATGGTTCAAGATTGCCAAACAGCTGAAGAATTAAGTATGCTCCTGCGGTACTCTTCAGAACTTCCAATAAGTGTAATAACATCTGCTGTGGACTTCATGCTAGAAAGAGCTCCACCATGGTTGTTTCTTTACAATTTTTCTCAACTTCATCTCTCAAATCCAACTACCAATTAAGACCCTGTCTTAGTGTGTTAGATATGCTGCTGCCTATTTATGTTGTTTCTCCATCTGAGTATGAATCAAGTTGGTGACCCCATATTTACCCAGTGTGGGTCGCTGTTCTTGATCTGATGTTCAAACTTGAAGACATAAGAGAAGGTTTCTTTTTTTATTAATTTGGCTTGATAAAAAATTTTGTTCTGTTTTCTTGCACTGTTGGATATATATAGACATCATTTAAGGGCATGTCATTGGTCCTCAGATTTCACTCGGTGCCTTGGTTTTTCTTAATGTATTCCAGATTTTGACCTGTGCAAACATCTTGTTCTACATCACTCTCAGATTAAAGCAAAAGGGTCACTACTTCTGCAGGGTCATATTACATTGTTTCATTCCTCTGAAACTTGAAGATTTGTAGTTTCAGCAAATTAAACATTCGAATAATTCCTTATTAAATTAGTAACATGGTGCTTTGGGTATTTTGTCTCCTCTGATCTAGTATACCAGTCTGCTTGCAAGATTACATGTCAAATACAGTGAAAATGAATTCTCAGTACAATCTCTGATGCCTGTTTGAGCAAAACCATGATAGATTATTTATCTTACATCAATCTTGTTTTATGGTCTTTTAGGTAGAAACTTTAAAACTGACTTTTCCTCAAAAATAGAATGTAAAGCAATACTATGCAATCAAAAATGAAGGATAGAATATTCCATACCATCAATTATACATGCTTCATAGGATTAGGTGGAGTACAAAATTCTTAGAGGCATATGTTTTTATTTGGTCAAGTGTTGCTTTCTTTTAATCTTTTTGGAGAAAGTGGGGGTTTTAAATTTACTCCTTTCAATAGGGATTATACATCAATTACTATGAAAATTGCTCAGATGCATCTATCTCTGTATAACTATAGATATTGAAACTAAAATGGAACTGTTGAGTTCATGTAATTGTTCTTCTTTTTTGTAGATGACGGGTAGACGTGTGATCCTGTTTGTGCAGATTTGGTTCTCTACTAGCAAAGTATAGAATAATTCTTTGTCAGTATGTTGTCAACTAATCCATTACGACAGGTATCATTCTTTAACTTCATTGTCTACATTCTAGGTATACAGATAATAAGGTCTCTAGAAGAACAAAAAGATTAAACTTTTGGGTTCAATAATTGTGGCTTCTCATATGATCTGGTGGATTATATGAAACTAATTAGAATAATTTTATATTTTTATTATAAGAAGATGAATATATAAATATGCACATTATTCTCTGTGTTTACAGGTTCTTTTATCGTATTTTACTATCCTCCTAGGACTGCACTTTGCTTTGAGGCTTTTATGTTTGTGAAAAAGCAGATAAGCTTTATTATAATATACAATCTTGGGAGACAATTCAATTATTCAAATGTATGAAGTTTCGTATGTGTTTCCTTTTGCATTACCTGGTATAGCTCCTTTTGACCTTTGCTACCGACAAAAACCGAATGAATCTATTTATATATTTGCAAGATCAGTATCTTTGAGAGAGAAGAAATACAAAAGCTTGTTGTCATGTGTGTTTTTTTGCTTTTCATTGTTGTCTTCCATTGTGCTTTGCTCATTCATCTTGTATTTGTTTTATTAGAACAGAATATATATAGCTTTTCTCAGCTTGGGGCTTTCAATCGGTAACTGTGGAAGATGTTTTTTTTATATTTGCTATTCCTTTTTTCCTTTTTTGACTTTGTTGCCTAGCTGTTGCACTTGCATTTCTTCTCATAGGGTCTGTTATATAAATGGTCAATGTTCTGTCATTAAAAATGTCTTCTTTTCTAGCTCCTAATAGTTGTCATTTTGTCTCTCTGGATTGATCTTTCTTCTTTCCAGCACATCATTCTCTTTTTGTTCATGGCTTGTTGCACACATGAATGTACATCAATACACTATTTTTTCTTAAGTTTATTTCTCGTTTGGTAAAAATGCTACCGGTTTCTTTCTAATTTGACCCCATGGCTGATATTATTAACTGAACTCAAAATGAATTTGATTTCAAATATATGACATTTGTGATTGAAATCATAAAAAACATTGCATTGCACCTCTTAAAAATTTTCTGATATAACATATATGGTTGCATTGATGAAGACATTTGCATGCAAATGGGTAGCATCTAAATACTAAGTTGAAAAAGAAAACAAACTGTGATCATATATATTCTTGAAAGAAACCTTTAGACAGAAAATACATTTGCTTGTTTGTAAGTTTTCCATTGAGTTCTACCATATTTTTTAGTCTCCCAAGTCCCAACCTGACTACTTGCGGTACCTTGCTAAACCGCCAAGTCTCCTTTTGGTTTTGCCACTGTTTTCAGTACTCTTTTTTGCTTCTTTCTTTGCCTCCTTGCGTGAAGAATGCTTGCTAGAATAATCACCTTTATCAACCTTAAGATTAGCACTGCCATGACTAGCTTGACCCTCCCTGTGTTTATACTGATAATGGCTTGGGGCAGAAGAAGCATCAGATACGGTCGAATCATCACTATTTCCTTCTCCATGAACATCATCATCATCATCTTTGATAGTGTAATTGTTCTTATAGTTATCTTCACTATATTCAGAATCTTCTTGCATAGGAGAGGCTATGTACCCTGTCCAACCTGATTCACTGCTGCTACATCCTTCTTGGCTCGCAAAGTGTTTGAAGGGGTCCATTGATAGAGACTTAATCAATCTGGCTCTACCAAAAAAAAAAAAAAGAGGGATTCAGGTTAAGAAAGGATGTTATTGAGGATTAGCTAGGCCAGAGAGAAGTGTTGTCTTCTTTGAAGTATGAAGGAACAAGAATTATGTAGTTCAAGCCTTCAAGGATAGAGAAGTATGATCTTTATTTTGTGAGAGAGAGAGAGAGAGAAGTGGGAGCAGGTGAGTTAGTAAGCTTGTTCTTATATATTAGTTAGCAACTTTGAAATGTGTCCCTTTGACCTTAAGAACAGGTTTCAGGTTCGAATCTTGAGATGGACGGGTGAGATTTACGGAAGGTATATAGAAACCTATCTCTCCTTCATTTTATCCAACATTGTGAACCCAAAAAAAGAAAGAAAGAAAGAAACCCCTTGAATGTAGATTAAATAAAATGGAAATGAATGAAAATGAAATCACCAGTAAGCTGCACTCGTGGTCAAAGCAAGATCTCTTGCTGTCATTATCATCCTAGACAGAACATGACATTTATACAGTGAAAGTAGAAAACCATTTTTCCTTTAAGATACAGTGAAACCCTTATTATTTCCGAAACTAAGAGTCTAGCACTTCACCTTTTCGCCCTAAACGGCCATTGGTCGTTTACAAGTATAAAACAATTTCCATTTGTTCAGTATTTGATCAGGAAGATTAGAGAATATACGTCTTTACACTCAAACTTCTCTGTCTTGGCACAATGGAGCAGATGAACCAATTAATTTTTCTCAAAACAGGATTGAAAATATGAAAACCCATGTTCTGAAGCATGTTAGGCCACAGCCTCCCCACTTCCATATTTCTTTTTTTTCCTTTCATGCTTGCCTTCAATTCTGTCTGTCTTCTTATCATCATAACTCAGATTTCCTGGATCAAACGTGCAGAAATAGTTTCTATGTCAGGATCTGTAAGTTAAAAAGTAAAAGTTACCTAAGATCTTTATGCTTTTGTTCTGTCTTTGTTTGATGTTGTTTGTCTCCTAAGAAAGCTGACCTGTGTCTTGTTGCTATTGAAATAAAATATGGCATATGGTTGCCTATTTTTTTTCATTCTTTTTGTTAGCCAATCTGAATATTTCCTCTGCACCAGAGAACTCTTTTAAGTTTTCTTGCAAATTGCAGTATGAAAATCAAAAGGTTCAATAAATTCATATATATGAAACAAAAGAAATATAAAATTGCTGTCTCATCCCATATATAATCTTCATATTCTCGTTCCTGTTTATCAATTTATTAAAATACTCATGAAATGAATTCATCTAAATTTAAAAGAATAACATGATTGTCTCGTCTAGAGTTACTTTAGGTGAAGTTTCCTTCTGTGTAATTCATGTGAGTAATCTCTATATATATAGCCAAGATGTAATATATAGTTTTGGTCTACAAGGAGATGAAGGGGGAAGGGAGAAAGGTGGGACTCGAACCCAGTAGCTCAAGTATGACTTCCTCAACCTATCACCAGTTTATAAGAGATTGAATATTATGGCCAAGATTTGCGTTAGCAAATTACCATTTTTTTTTAAACCAAGGGTATCCCAAGTTTTTTGGGCTAAGACTAAATCCTTACGAGCCACGAGCATGAAGATTGAAGCATTCTCAACAAATGCATTCCGGAAGATCGAACTTGTGTTCATTTATGGATTTGTTTTATTCAAATTCTGAACATAGGTCAAAAAAGTATTAGATACTAGCAAGTTACATGAACCACTTAACAAACTCTATATAATTCAGTTATCTTCTTAACTATACATTCTTGTTTCGATTCGAGAATCTAAGTCAATCGTATATTCTAATTCAAAAAAAGTCAATCGTACATTCTATATGTACCTAAGGTTAATTCATGGATCAAATTATGCTATATACTCAGTCTGTTTCTTTTTAATTGTCCATTTTAACTACTTTATTTGTTTAAAGAAAAGTAATTATTTTGTTAAATTTTATACAAAATTTATTTTACTTTACCATATTGCCCTATATTTAATTGGTATATTTACTCTTACCAACTACCATATTTAATGAGTTTTGTGGTTTCAAAACAGGGCAAATATATATATCATTTTAATAAAGAGAGACAATTAAAAAGAAACAAAAGATTAGAACAATTACAAAGGAAGAGAGGGAGTAGTATTCAAGGAATCTAATGCCTATAATTAATTTCAATTATTTTTTATTTTATTATATTTTATTTTTTTTTAAATACAATGGTTCACGTGGAAGTGAAAATTAGTATTTTAAAAAGCAGATAAAAATGAAATGGATAAGAAAAAGTAAATGAAAGATTGGGTGCAGAAGATGACTTCAGGGAAACATGATTGAGAAGTGAGAACCTTCTATAAGTGGAATCAGAAGATAGTGAAATATGATGAGAAGTACATGAGACTATAGTTTTTAGGGTACTTTATAATTAGGAAGCTAAATCAATTTTGTTAGATTTTTTAGGGGAGTAAAAAAAAGCATTATGGATGGAGAAATATTTTTAAAATTAAAACATTTTGGGAATTATAAGTTTTACAAAGAATTCAAACAATTGCCTCCAATTCCTGTCATTTGGAAACTAATTTGTTCAAATATTAAACAATCTTAATATATTTTATATGCGTAATATGTTAGTCAAGGTATTTATAACCTTCTATTTATATTACTTATAATCAACTTTTTAATTATTAATTTTTTTGGATTTGCATACGCGTGTGCTCAATTACTAGTATAGTAAATTCCAACTATCGGGGAAAGGTTGTTGCGCAGGAGTCGGGCATCGTGGGGGAGGTTGAGGTTGAGGAAATGGTGGGGAGAATATTGAAGGTTATTTGGCGTTCAAGGTTATTGTTGGCAGCAAGTTCCGGAATTCAGTTTAGAGACTCAAAAACTGGTAGCTATATATTTTGGGGGCCAACGGGCATTGCATTGCAAGTCATTATTTAGTGATTTCATTTCCCAGGTTTATACCATTAATTTCAGAAGTGAAAAAACAAAAAACCCAGCTGCTGCTTGTTTTTTCAAATCTGACGTTAGTGGTACCAAGCTGGTACTTGTGAGGTTTTTCTATCATCATCAGATTGCCTTTGCCTTGGTATGGACGATACTTTCTACCCTATTGGATTGGAATTTCAGTTCCCAACAGCTTATATTGCCCCATCATAGCTTGTTCTCGGACGATCGTCAACTAGTTAAATATTGTAATTTGGCTATCCATCTATCCGAGTACACTCCATGATGGAGCAGTAAGCTGTAAAGAGTTGGAATATCAATCCAAAAGAGCTCCTGCAATTGCATATTCGCTTGTTAATGTTGGATGTTTTTGAAGCTCTTCTTCCTTGGGAACCTCAAACTCTGCTTCTTGCTTAATTAATTTCACTCTTTGTTTCTGCATGCTTTTTTTTTTTTCTTTTTCTTTTTCGATCTTTTACGCAGGGAAGAATGAATATTTTGTTTCTCGGTTGAGAATTGAAATAAGAAATGCAGGGGAAGAGAGAAATGCAATGCAACAGGTCCATTCATTTTCATGCTTTAATTATCTTTTTTACAAGATAAAAAAAGGGTTTTAAAGAAAAGATGTTGATGAATCATTCTTCAGCAAATGTGTTTTTCTTTGTTTAATTAACATCTATGTTGACTTTAAACTTTTCTCATTCAATTACCCTCTTACAATTTCTACATCTTTAATTAACACCAAATGTGATTTTTTTTTGGGTGAAAGTTCATGGTGATATCAAGGTGGTTATCAAAGTAGATATCAATTCAATGATTGCCTGCTTGGAGAATAACCTAAAAAGGGAAATAACTTGGTCATGATTTGATCATGTGTACATTATATTTTTTTCCTCCACTTTTTTATCATCTTCATCATCTTACTAACACCAACTAATTCCCACGACTAAATTAGCTCTTTTAATACAGTATAGATCCATGGGAAAACTATTCAATTATTCATGTTATAAGGAATCTAATTATTTCTCATATTCTTATCTTCCAAATGTTTCACTTGATCCACTCCTTTTTTACGAGAAATTATTAGATAAATCGGTCTATTATACATCATTAATAGGTCTAGTCAATAATAATGTCTGATCACTTCAAAACATCTCCGATCCTAAAATTTGAAACACAAATTTGCTGTGCATTGTGTGATAAATTTCCTTTTTGACTGGACAATATAAGCAAATCAAATCTTCAATTTTCACTCTCATGATTTGGCTTTGTTCCCTACTAAGGGTTTCCACATGAATGTAATTAGACTTAATTAGTCTAAATACAGCAGGACACTGTGATTTTGATACTTTCATCTCATGGCATGCCTGGAGAATTGTGTACATATATTGACTGGGCCTTACTATGTGTTTCATGTGAAACTTACTTCACAGTTATGAATCCTTACGTGCATGTATACGTTTCGAATGAATTTTTTAACCTTTGTCACGTTTTACATATTGATCCATTTGGCTTGCTTTTTTATTAATTAATCCAATTCAGTTGGTTGTTAGCCGTAATTTTGTACTGTTACCTCATCTAGAAGTCTAAATATTCGGTGTAATTTGATAACACAACCGCGTAGTATGTTACTAAAGTGCCTAACACTAATAACTAGTGCTTTTTTTTTTCGAGCTCCAAGTATCTGATCGTTATATTAAACTCCGACGTCTATTTTTTCCATTTTAATAAATAGTGCTTTGACGCCCATATGATTTTATATGTATAATTTTTTTAATAGAAAATAATTGTGATACCCCAAAATGAGAAAAAGGGATATAATTGCATGATGATTTCAAATTAAATTAATTTTTCTTTTCACTCAACAACATGGAAATTAATTCAATACTACTATATTTTTTTTTGAGGTTAAAATCATGAATTTCATTCATCTGGTAATGCGATACAAAATAGATTCAAAGTACAGCTTGAACCGAGTCAGGTAACTCCTCTATCCAAACTCTATCATCATGCATAGAGGTACCTAGACTAGCTAAAGCATGAGCTACTACATTACCATCTCTAAATACATGTGAAAACTTGCAAGAGATAAATAAAGAACTTAGGAATTTAAGCTCAGCAATGTATGGCCCTATAGGAGAAAAATCAGGTGTAGAAGATAAAGCCTTTCGGATTACTGTAAGGGCATCACCCTCCAATTCAATCATTCTAAAACCCATATCTCTCGCCCAAATAATTAATAGCTTTAAGAGCTGCTAGACATTCGGCAGTAAACACATCTGGGATTTGATCCAACCGACCTGCTATAGCTCCCATCACTTCTCTTTCATTATCGCGAGCAACAGCACCAAAACCCCCTGATTTAGATGAAGACATAAAAGAGCTGTCAAAATTAATTTTAATAACCCCTACTGGAGGTGCTTGCCATACTACAATAGAGCCTGATCTTGGGTAACCAAAATAGCTTGTTGGCAGCTCTGAAACTCCAAGAGGAAAGCTCGAAGGAAATCCACCGTATGCTGCAGGTTTCTTCTTTCTTTTTCATGGAATTCAGTGTTTCGATCATTCCACACTGCCCAAGCCGTCACCAACGCAATGTCGCCCCATTTAAGCTCACCAAAAAACCTCTCAGTTGAGTTCTCCTTTGTCCAGTGAGCATCTTCATCAAATTTCCTCTTAACAATTGTCCAAACAGCAGCAGCATGCTCACAATCTTTGACAGCATGTAAACAAGTCTCCAATCCCTCATTGCAGCGAAAACAGGTTTGTTCTATATCCATTCCTCGTCTAGCAAGGTTTGAAGCGACTGGAAGGGCTTCATGAAAGAGCCGCCAACTGAAAACCTTTACTTTCGGAGGGATGTTTGCATTCCAAATCTGTCTCAAATCCTTTTTCGCAGCCTCAAAGTCCTCTGAAAAATACAGCTCATTATCATCTTGCAAATTACATAAAACTCTATATCCACTGCGAACCGAATAAAAACCTTTATTATCAAAATGCCAAACCAAGCGATCCCTTAAAGAGATCCTACTCAAAGCAGTATGTCTGATTGCCATAGCATCTTCTGTAGAAAAGATACTCTCGATAAGATCTACATCCCAACCTCCACTTTCATGGTCGATGAGAGCCGACACCTTTAGATTGTCATCAAGTTTGCCTCGACCAGAATGAGGAATGAAACCTGAAATACCAGGCACCCACTTATCTTTCAGAATACATATATCTTCTCCGTTCCCAACTCTCCACCTAACACCATGTTCTAAAAGAACCTGAGATCCCCAAATACTCCACCAGGTAAAAGAAGGATTCCAACCTAGCTTTGCATGAAGAAAATTGGACCGTGGGAAATATCTAGCTTTAAGTACTCGAAAAGCTAAACTAGAATCCTTAGTGAGAAGTCTCCAGCCTTGCTTTGCCAATAGCGCCAAATTAAATTTCTCCATGTCACGGAAACCCATTCCTCAAAAATCCTTGCTTTTGCATAACCCCTTCCAACTCACCCAATAAATTGGCTTTTTATCCCTCTTTTGTCTCCACCAGAAACATGAAATCAAGCTATTTATATCCTGACGTAGTGCCTTAGGAAGTGCAAAAACGTTCATAGTATAAGTGGGTATAGCTTGTAAAACAGCTTTGATCATAACTTCTCCCCCCCCCCCCTCGAGATAAAAATCTGACATTCCAGCTTTGTAATTTCTTAGCAATGCGTTCTTTTAATGCACCAAAAGCCTGTCTGCGATTCATCCCGACCATGGCTGGGAGTCCCAAATATTTCTCGATACAATCATGCTCCTCAACACCAAATAAATTCAATAGCTCACCCTTCCTATTCTGATCAACGTTGCTACCAAAGATTATGGCTGACTTGTCATAATTTATTTTTTGGCCCGAACATTCCTCATATCTCGTTAGTAAGTCCTTCACCCTTTTGCTTTCAACCAAGTTGGCTTTACCAAATAAAAGGCTGTCATCAGCAAAAAAATAAGTGATTCACTTTGGGGCCATTCCGACTAGCAGCCACACCTCGTAACAAGGCACGATTCTGGCTATCAAATAACATAGCAGAGAGAGCTTCAGTACAAAATAAGAACAAGTAAGGAGATAAGGGATCCCCCTGTCGTAGACCTCTACCAGGGCTAAAACTATCAGTAACAATCACCGAAAAAGAGACAGAACGAACACAAGACATAATCATACTAACCCATTTACCATCAAAACCCATTCGTAGCATAACAGCCTCCAAGAAATCCCACTCAACCCGATCATAGGCTTTGCTCATATCTAACTTCAGCGCAAAAAAACCCTGCTTCCCTTTCTGATTATTTCTCAACGTATGTAAGAGTTCATAGGCCACCAAAATGTTATCAGTGATTAAACGCCCTGGAACGAAAGCACTTTGCGTCTCACTGATGCAGCTTGGGAGATAAACCTTTAGCCTGTTCACCAAGACTTTGGAAATAATTTTGTAAATGACGTTACATAAGCTGATGGGTCTGAATTGAGTCATGTTTTTTGGATCTTTTACTTTGGGGATTAATGCAAGATGAGTATGATTAATCTCATTTAAAGAAATGTTACCATTTAGAAAACTAAGACAAAATTTAACTACATCACTACCTAATAAAGACCAGTGATTTTGGAAAAAGAGAGCAGGCATACCATCAGGACCTGGTGCCTTTATGGGGTGCATTTGTTTGAGAGCATCATGAATCTCCTCCATTGTGAACTCTGAAAGAAGACATGCATTCATTTCTGCTGTAACACGAGGTTGAATTTTTTCAAGAACATCATTAAAGTGCTTAGGTTCAGTAGAGGTAAAGAGTTTCTGAAAATAAGAAGTAGCAATCTTTTGAATCTCATCTAAGTCTGTTGTCCACCGACCATTCTCCCCTTCAATTCCAGAAATATTATTTCTCCTCCTCCTTTTATCCGCCTAGCCATGAAAATATTTTGTATTTCTATCCCCATCCGGAAGCCAGTTAACCCTACTCCGCTGCATCCAATAAGACTCTTCTTCTTCCAATAATTTGTTCAACTCCTCTCGAACCCTCTTTTACTCCACTGTATTCCTATCAATCTCTCCTGTGAAAACATTCAACTTCTTTGTCAACAAATCAATCTTTTCCCTAAAAATCGAGGCTTTTTTGCCAAAATGTGAGCGCAAACTCTCCCTCACACGAACTAGCTTTCCTGAAAGATCATCTCCGACACCACTGTTCCAAACCGAAACTAGCTGCTCGAAAAAATGATTTTCTTTACACCAAGCTGATTCAAAATATTTTCGAGTCGACTTTTTCTTTCTCTTTTGTTGCGGTGCTGGTTTTTGAATTGTATTCAATAAGATGGGATCATGATCCGATACAGTAGTGACCAAGTGATTAAGGCTCGCTGTTGGATAATCCATTCTCCATTGATTAGACACAACATATCTATCAAGCCTCTCTGCAATTTGACCTCTCATCCAAGTGAAAACATTGCCACGGTAGCCAATATCATGGAGATTACAATCTGTTAGAGCATTTCGGAAATCACGCATTTGAGCTTCTGGTCGTAACCTTCTACCACTTTTCTCCCAATTCCATAAAAGCTCATTAAAATCACCAAAGCAAACCCAACTCTTAACCTCATGATCAGCCAAATTACGCAGCAAGTTCCATGAAACATTCCTCCGACTAGTGTTTGGATCTCCATAGAAACCCGTTAATCGCCATTTTTCCATCCCATCTTTCCCATCTACCAACATATCAATATGGTTCTTTGAGAAACTAACCAACTCCAAAGCAACATTATCATCCCAAAACATGGCAAGACCTCCACTCCTCCCTTCCGAATCAACTCCAAAGCAAGAAGAAAAACCACAACTACTCCTAATTCGATCTAATTTCCTAACAAATAACTTGGTTTCCGAAATAAACACAACATTGGGAGCTTCTTTTTTGATAATTTCCTTAAGTGCACGCACTACTTGTGGGTTCCCAAGCCCACAGCAATTCCAAGCAAGGGCGATCATGGCTCTTGGCGGGGCTGGCTCCCAGCCTCCGCCATTAATAGATCAAAGGGAACAGAGGTATTACTCTTTTTCAACTTTTTTCCTCCATCTTCCTCCAATACATCTGCCTGATCTTCCACTGTTAAACCAATTCTTTTTCCCAGAGATATAGCAGCATTTGTTTTTTTGCCCCCGCCATGACATAATTTCCTGGGAACTATTTTCTTGCGACGTGAAACCGATGCACGAGAAGCTGAAGAAACTTCAGTATCAGGAGTTTTCTTTGAAGCTTGGAATTGAAATCCTGATAAAACCTTCTCTTGGGCCCTTCCTGCTTCTTCATTGAAATTAATCCCCACCTCCTCAGGCCCATTAACTGAGAGTGTAGTACCCAAATTTGGGCCTAAAATGCCAACTTTCCTTTGTATTCCATTCTCAGGCCCACCATCTTTAGAACCTAGCAGCTCCCTTTGACTTTGCCCCCTATTTAAACACCGATTCTCCTCTCCCATATTTCGGGGATTCTCTTTAATGACTAAATCATCTCCGTCTGTTACCTTCAACTTCTCCCCAAATCTCGATCTTTCTTGTTCTAAAAAACCAGCAATATTATCTCCCACACAATCCGCAATTATCCCTTTATTCTTAATTTTGAATCCCGTAATTATAGCTCCCCCTTTGACCACATCTCTTCCCTCCTCTATCTTCTGTGTAAAAATCCGGCCACCGCGACGGCCAGCTCCGGCATTAAGGAATAAGGCTCTGCTTGTACTACTAGCCGACCTGTTAAACTCCCTGACTCCCAACTGTTTCCCAGCTTGCTTAAAAGCTTCGCTGCCAATGGCTTCTCGCTTCCTCTTGAAAGGTGAAGCGCATAGCCATGCTCCATATGGAAAGATACCACTCTCAATAATCTCAGCTGCATCATCACGATCACAGTCTAAATAACTATGTCCTAAAAAGCCACAAACCTTACAGAACAAAGGCATTCTTTCATGACTTAATCGGCCCTTATGAATACCATCAGATCCCCTTACTGGTATCACCCTTCGCAATGGTTTCGTGATATCCATCAACACCCGAACCCGTAGAAAGTGGACCATCCGTCAGCCTCCAACATCTCGTCAACCTCCGCCAGATCACCAATTCTTTCTCCTATAGATCGAGCCATTGCTATTGATCTCATTTCTACCGGGAGGTCGTAAATTCGAACCCAAAACAGACCTTTGGAAAAACTATATTGCTCCGGCCTTAATTCACCGTCATATTCTTCAAAGATGAGCAAATATTGATCAAATGACCATGGGCTACCATCTATCACCCTGTTCTGATCAGACTCTGAACTAAATTTGAAAAGGAAAAAATTTTCCTCCAACGCAAGAATGGTGACTTCTTTCGCTAATTTCCAGATGTTCTTCATGGTGGTCATCAGCGCCTATTTATTGAAAGCTTTTGCTGTTTGCAATTTTCCAACGAGCCAAGGTTTAGCACTGCCATCCACCCCCTGCTCAGATCGTGGAACTTCCTCAATAACATCAGCCTCCTCATCCTCTGTCAACATCAATCTCGTCTGCCATACTCCCAAAACCGATACGAGATCCAAGAGACACACACAACTAATCTTCTGAAACTCAAGAACTCGAACCTGAACTAATTAAGCACTTTAACGTTGAAAACTCAAAAAAACTGAAACTCGAACAGAAACTCGGCACTACTCCTTCAGAGAAAACCCTAAAAGAGACTCAAGAATCCATCAACACATATACTAGTTTATCAATAATTAGGTTCAATACTACTATATATTAAGTGTTTATTTGGTCATACACTGGTTTACGTACGTAGAAGTCATTAATTATTACTCAAGTAAATTCTATCTAAGAAACTGAAATTGTATTTACCATTAATACTTCCAATGGATGTGAGTCATGTGACATATTGAATCCCACGTTTAGAGAGAGTTTTGCTACATGACCAGAAAAATTGAATCGAAACCTTTATGACGTGTTGTCACACGATTGGTCCAGTAGATTGGTCCCACCACTATTTAGTGGAGTTTTACTACAAAACATAGGATGACCCCACATGATACATCATGTGGGATAAAATTCTGGTCAATTTTTTTGGATGTTTATATTTTTCCGTTTAAAGACTATGAGGACTTTTTACTCCTAATAAACTCTTAAACTATAGATTTATATTCTACTATATTGTCAATATATATCTTATCTTATATATACTAAAATTAAATAAAAATTAATTTTGCTTTTTATTATATAGTTAAATAAAAATTGGTTAATTGTTCAATCAAAATGAGCAGATTGGTTTAGAGTTGTTTGAGGATAAAAAAAGTAACAAACATTCAAAAACTTGAAACCTCTGAGTTCAAAGAGCATGCAACTTAATTACCAATTGATCCAAGCAATAATCCTATAGACAAGTTGGGTTTAGATTTGAGTTTTGAAATCTTCAGATTCGACTCTTTGATGGTCAGTCCACAAGTCTAAACGGACAATCCAATCCTTAAACAGGTCTAGATTTGACGCGTCACATTAATCTCCTCAAATTATAAAGGGTAAAAACTTTAAATCTCACGAAATGTGAGTTTAGTTTATTTATTTGTTTGTTTGTATGTTAGTTTGGTAGATCTGTTATTTAAGGTAATTTCTTAGTTTGGGATGGATTCTCATTTAGATATTTGGGCATATGAAGATTTATTATGATTGTGATGAGAGTTGATCACTTGTACCACTAAAAAAAATATATAATATTTGGGCATATGGAGATTTATTCTGATTGTAATGAGATTTCACTTGTACCACTCAAAAAAAAATTTGAAAAGAAATGAAGGTTATTAATTGTTGAGACCTCCTGCTTTTGAGAAATGGCATGTGTCCAATTTATTTATATATATTAGATTGATTAATTGATTGATTGATTTGAATATTTTAATCAACTTAAAATATTAGATTGATTGATTTGAATATTTTGATCAAATTAAAATCAATTAGCATTAATGCTATTTGATTTTGAATTTCAAATACTTATACCCAACTAATAATATAAATAGTCTTGTTATGATATGTCATATATTAGGTTTTGAATGTTTTTGTTTCAATTCTCCATTTTGCTTTGAGTTCTTTATTTTTTAGGGTTGATCAATTCTTTTTTGATTATCTATCAAGCTTTTTTTTTGTCTTGATATTGTGAAATGATGATTGCTGATAATATAAAGAAGATAATTTTTTTCGATTATTTTATCAAGCTTTTTTATGATTAATTTTTTGTCTTGAGATATTGTGAAATGATGATTGCTGATAATATGAAGATGACTGATTTGTTACTCGAGGAGGTGCAAAGAGATGAAGAAGATGGGTTTGTGAGTGGGATTGAGTTGGAGAAATGATTGAGAGAGTTGATGGAATCATACATGGAAAGAAGCTTAATTAGAAAAAGGAGTTTGGAGATGAAAAATAAGGCTTCAGCTGCTTGGGGTCTAACAGGTTCTTCTACTGCAACATTTTGGAATTTGGTGGAGTTATGGAAGCAAGGTTGATAGGAGGTTAATTTGACAATAAAATTGTTACTTTTCACTTTGATTTTGATAATAATAATAATAATCTCATATCGTATATTACCTTTGATAATAATGATGATTTTGTTTTTCGGTTGATTTTTTGATATATTTACAAGTTAATCTTATTCAAGCCGGGTTGACCCACTATGGGGTAAAACTCTCCCAACAATGGTTTTCTTCATTCACAAGACTCGAACCCGAGACCTTACTTAAGGGGAACAAATGTCAAACCACTTGAACCAACCACTTGTTGGTGTTTTTGGGTTGATTTGATACCAGTAATATATTACCTCTTGATAATGATGAATCAATGTAATATGTATTTTTCCATTCTTACTCCCTCCAAATGTATCTTTTGTTCATAGTTCAATTACTAATGACAACATAAATATTTTGTTTCCTATTTTAAAAATCTTTCTATTACAGTATTACATCGATTTTTTGTTGACCTCCATTGCAAGTTTAATACATTTGTTATATATGATGATTCGTTACTTTTTCATTGTTTTAACATTAATTTTTTTTAATCACCAAAAAAAAACATTAATTAATTTTAGATCTGTTTTTACTTTTCGTTCTTTTGATATTATTTTCATATGATTAACGTCTTCAACATTTCAACATTATTTTTGTTGGTTGATTTTCCGATTACATGCTCTTGACAAAACACACACACACACAATCCCTTTTAAATTATTGTACTCTCTTCACGAAAAAACTTTCGTTTTATTTGAAAAAAAAAATTGAAATGGTTTAAAATAGTATATGACCATTAATAATTGATAGAATTCGCTCCTCTCTCCCCTTCTCCCTCTCTAGTTCTCCTTGGTGTTTTGACTACTCCTCCTCTTTGGTTGTCACGCCAAGGGGGAGGAGGAGGATTTGCTTTTTGTTTTCAATAAGGGATTCAGATCTACAGATCTGACCATTTTTATTTGAGTTTTTTTGAGTCGGTTTGAGTCAGTTTGTTTTTTAGTAAGTTTCAAGTCTAGTCTCAGTTCTTTTTGAATCTGAGTTATCCAATCTGAATTTTATGATAGTTTTAAACATGATCAACCTTTTATTTATTCAGATCTGTGGTAAAATCGTTATAATCCTTTTCTTTTGGGTGCCATGGAAGAGATCTGTTCATCGAATCAATCACTTGATCATCGTTGATCAAAGCTTTTTGTTTGGAAGAACAAGCGACAACGAGGGAGTGATGGGCGTGATAGAGAGACATCAACATGATTCACGACAGGTGTTTTGGATTTTCAAGGAAGATCCAGTTTTTCCGATGCAAAAAGTAATCGATCATGTAGTTTTACTGAGATTTGATATAATGAGGGATGATATTCCTAAAATTATTGTAAAATCAGTTACATGAATGAAAGTTATCTATTTTTCAAAAAAAAAATTGATAGAATTCCGTGCATATGAAATAGTAGTACTTATTTTTCATTGGGAAAAAGTTAAATTGTGCTAAAAATATGTTTAATTAGTTTCGATAATTGTATCAGATATTCCTTTCTCTTAAGCAATTTTCAGGCCATCAAAAGCAACAATATATGGTTGTAATGTTAAATGGTTTCTTTTCACCAAAAAAAAATGTTAAATGGCTATCTTAATTTAATTCTTCAAAAAATAAGGTAAATTAGAAAAGAAAAAACAAACTTTCCTTTTTATTATATAGTTCACTTCCTATCGTCCAATTAAAAGCAACAATATAATCTCCTGTCAAAATTAAATCAATTATGACCTCCTAATTAATCAAATCAATAGTCAATCAATAATTATTTTTCAGTAATTTTATGTTATATATATATATATATATATATATATTATACACAATCAATCATAAGTACTCCCTCAATCCCATATTATCTGTCCT
>AWWV01015467.1:0-26076 GCA_001974805.1 Corchorus capsularis | reverse complement strand
AATGAAACATATAGAAATGTTATATGCTACTATGGGAATTTTGCATTTGGGGGGGGGGGGGCATGGCCCCCTCATTGACATGCAAAGGTCCGCCCCTGCTTCTAAATAAACTTGGTCAAAATTAGTTGTGAATAATTTACATCATAATATAATTAATTAAAACAAATATAACCAGCCAATGATTATTCATCTTACATAAATAAGTGTATAAGATGATACTCCCTTTGTTACAAATTATTTGTCTCACTTAACCGAATTTGTGGGTATCATTAAAAGTGGTTGAATTAGTTAAATGAACAATACTTTCTAAATTTAGCCTCAAAAATTGTGCCAAAAAATATTAGCCTAAAAAATCTTTTTAAAAAAGAAACTTGTTAATTATAAAAAAATTACATTGAATCGTTTTTTTTTTTTTGGCTAAGAACATTGAATCTTTATTATGCTCATCATGTGTTTTTTTCTTTCAAATATATGCCATTTAAAAAAAATGTATTTATTTATTTTTCTTTCGGTTCTTCTAAATGGTCTTATTATATTTTGCTAAATGAAATTTCAGAGGATCGTTAAGATTGGATGATTGAAGTTAAGATATGTAATGGCCCAAAAAAAAAGGTTAAAATAGGTAGATTATGGAATGTTTTTAATCACAGAACTCAAGAACGCAATAGAAGCAAAATGATTTTAAGTGATGAAAATGTATGAATATTTTTTGCATAACTTTCGTCTATTATAAATTCGTATAAATAAAGATCAATGTTTTCTCAATTATCTTAAAATTATTCAATATTATCAAGTGGTAAGCGGCCTGTTCCAGCTTAAGCAGGTCTCAGGTTCGAGACCTTGCGTACGCAGCTGTCCCTGTTGGGAGACTCACCCACCATAACCAGGTGCGCGACGCGGGTCGGATCCGGATTAGTCAGGGCAAAGCCCTAGATACCGGATGGGATACCAAAAAAAAAATTTATTCAATATTTCTATAAAAAAATATATTTAATCATATAATTTTATTTTAGATGAAACTTGAAAGAAAAAATTAAAACTTAAATGTGTAAGAAATTATATTTGTAAAATTTTTATTTATAAAAGTGGAACATTAATCTTGTGACATGTGTCAGGTTACAATTTTACAGTGCATATAAATATAACCCATTCCATTTATTCCATTTACTCATTGCCTCCCAAACTCTCAAATGGAAGGTAGAATTATATGTCCCCATTGTAATGAGAAAAAATTAGGTGGGACGGACCCATCACGTCATCTATGGGACTAACCAATAGTATGAAGACAACTCATCAATTTTTTAAAACCATACCCCAATAATATCTCAAATTTGGGGACTTACCCTTTATATAGGGTTTATTATAAAAGAAGGCTAAACCTTGAGCTAAAATTGTGTCTAAATTTAAGGAATTTATTTGACATGACAAAATTCTATTGGTTAGTGCCATGGATGACGTGGTGGGTCCGTCCCACCTAATAATTTCTCCCATTGTAATAGACACTTTCACAGATATCGTCTTAAAAATCATGTTTGTGCCAAACATTCAATAAATGTTGAAGGAAAAAAAAGTTTTCCCATGTCTTTATTGTCCAACAATATTCGAAACCCACTACTTATTAGGCAATCATGTTAGCAACTACCATCGTCTGGAAGGACAAAGAGCTTATCGAGGTCGCCGCTGCCCAATCCCTCCACTTGTGCTACCACCAAACCCGAATCCCCCAAACCCTCCAAATCATGCAGTGGTCGTTCCAAATCAAGACTGAGATATTTGAGAATGAAAAATATATAGGAACAAAGGGTTATGACTTATATATAGTGAATTACATCAATTGTAACTTTTTTGGATATAAGTGATAAAATCATTAATTATAATATCAATTTAATACTACTAACTCAGTAATGATTCCCCATAACCACAGTGAAATTTATCAAATATAATATTGTCTTTGCCCCACTATATCTATACAATTTAACAATATTAAGAACATTAATAAAATTAATAAAATTAGTTGATTTTCAAAATTCTATGCAACTTTTACTATAGTGTACCTCTCAATACTATCTCCAACTTTTTTTTGGCCATCTTTTTTTTTTTTGAAAGTTAAAGGATATTATTAAAAGGAGAAGCAAGTTACAACCAAGCAATCAAGTCCGAAGTTCTCGAGACACCAAGCTTGGCTAGAGAATCTGCAAAAAAAGTTTGTCTCCTAAATGTATGAAAAAAGGAAACATTGCCAACAATCTCTAAGAGGTTTGTTAGCCTATTGAAAAGGTTATTATACTTCCAAGGCACTTTCAGGAACAGTAATCCAGGTGATAACATTCTTAGAGTCACTCTCCAAAATAAGCTTGGGCAATGGCAAAGCTGCAGCATTAACAATAATGGAAAAACCTTCAATAACAGCCATAAGTTCAATAAGATTCGAGTTAACGATTCCAATGTTTTTAGAAAAAAATCAAGATAGTTTCCCTGACAGCTTTCTTATAACTCCACCGATGCCTGCAGGTCCTGGTTTCCCCAAGGATGAGCCGTCAACATTAATCTTCCAGTAGTTCAAAGGAGGTGGTTCCCAAGAGATCGTTCTGGCCCTACGACTAGTAGAAATATTAATGGAAAGATCTTGAAAGTTTAGCAAGAAGTTAACAATTGTGAAATCAACATTGGGGTATTTCGCCTTTAACCACCATCCAAGTCTGGTTTTGATATGGTCACATGTTTGATCGATTGAAGCAGATTTGTTCTTGAAAAAGATTTCGTTTCACGCAATCTAAATTGACCACATGATGGAGTAGAAAAGGATTTTCCAAATAATCTTCCTTTCAACATCAATCAGTAAAGAGTCCCAAGAGAGAAAAAGAGATGAAACAGATTCAGGAATAGCCCATACAATTTTCCACCAACCAGCGCATTTGCACCATATGTTCCAAGCAAAAAAGGAGTGGCAAAACAAATGAGAAATGGTTTCTGGTTGCCCACAAAACACGCATTTATTCTCCACATGACTTAGACAGCCTCTAGAATGAAGGAAATCAATTACCGGAATTTTTCCAAGAAGTGCTTTCAAACTAAGAATCTCAACTTTCGGATGAGCGATACCAGACCAAATAAACCTTGTAGTGGGTAAGTGCTGATGTAAATGATTGTCAAGGGCAAGGCTAAAAGATTTTGGAGTATAAACACCATTAGAAGAATGCATCCAGATCACCTTGTCACAATTAGAAATAAATAGCTCAATTGTGTCTAAGTAAAGAAATGAAATTTCTCCAAATGTTGATTTCCCAGTCGAACAGCCTTCTGCGAAGTTGAATATTCCATGTCCATTTGCCTTTACACCAGCTACCGTAATCTTTGATGACACCATTTTTATTTGTTGCTAAGGCAAATATCCTTGGGAAAGAAGACTTTAAAACAATTCCTTTGATCCATTCGTCACTCCAAAAAGAAATTCTCGAGCCATTGCCTGCACAGAAAAACAAGCTACATATGATAAAGTTTGAAAAATCACCCTTAACCCAAGTGTTTTGAACTGAACACCATAAGCGAGAGAGATGTCGAGAATCAGAGGTCTTTGGCCATAAATCCGCAACAGACATGTTATACTTATCACAAATGACTCTCTTCCAAAGAGCATCAGACTCAAGACTGAATCTCCAAGGCCATTTTAATAACAAGGCATCATTAAGTAATTTCAAACTAATGACACCCAATCCACCATAGTGTTTTCCTTTACAAATAGTGTTCCAGTCAACCAATCTGATCTTCCTTTTATCCTCCAAATCTCCCCAAAGGAAGTTTTTTTTTATTCTCTCAAGTTCATCCACCACCCCTGAAGGCATCTTGAAAATGGACATATAATAGATAGGAAGATTGGATAAGACAAATTTAACTATCTCCAACTTTACTTAACATGTTTATCTTCCCATATTTAATAAGGGTAAAAAGTAGTTAAAATTATCTTGATTCTATATATGAGACAGATAATTTGAGACAAAAAAAAAAGTTCAAACAATAAACAGATATAGTGAAACGGAGGCAGTAATAATTTACATCTAAAACTTTGTTGAACCTACAAGAGATGTCTCAACATAATTGTTTAAATTATTTTTCATCTCCGGGCAACGACTGGATTAGAAGCTAGTTGTTTTTTTTTAAGTTGATTTTTTTTTTTGAGTTGAACTGTATGACCATTGTTGGTAAAAGAAAATAGCCTGATAATTAGCATTATGTATGTTCAATTAAATTATTAATTAAGTATATTACTCTACTCATTAGTGTTTAGCCCGTTTAAACATTTATTAGAGTGGATCTTAATAAAAGCCCAATTGAATATAAATGAGCGGATCCTACAAACTTGTGCAAATAGGCCAGTCCATGGGGTTGGATCCGCTTTTGCTGTTTTGCCCCATGAAGTAAACTGTTTTTGTAATATGACAACGACTTTGGGCCCAATTGGAAAGCACAAACTAATTTGATTTTTGAGTTTGGGCCCAACATGAATACAGCTCATTTAAATTAAGATTTCAACATTTTACTAGTTACTAGTATAAAAGTTGTTTTTCTATTTCTTTTACATATAATATATGTATTGGTATTTTTTTTGGGGTACAAAGACAGACCATTAAATCTATTTGAACCAGGTCGGTCACAATAAGGATGAACCTCTTCCAACAATGATAAAAGAGATGATAGACTACCATATTCATAAACACTTAAAAGCTTCTAATTATCTAGATCACATTATTATTTTTGGTACATAAATATGGCACCAACATTCTCTGCACACATCATTTCAAAGAACTTTCAATTGCCTCTTTTGAGATAAAACAATTTGCCTTTCTAATGACAAATATAGAATCAAAGAATAATTTGTTTATATATGATGCTTAAGAATCAAAAGGTACAATACAGTTTATGTTGTTAAAAGCAATTTGTTCATATCTTCATTATGTTAATATTTACTGCACATGTTAAAGTTTAATGAGAGTGACAAATGGCCGAAATTTCAAAGCGTCAATCTAGTTAAAAATTTCAGTACTTATAAAGTGTGTTTGAAGTTAGGACGATGGTACATGCATAAAAGATATGTACTAATTTTAAGATATATATAACAGTTGCACTTTCGAAGAATAATTTCTTTATTTTTACTAATATCTTACTATATTTACTTGTTTGACATGAAATTCTTTCTACCTAAATAGGGCTAAATGACCATTCCCCCGATGTTTTGGACGTTTTGCCCCTTAAAGAATTGTTTTGGATATTTTACCTCCTGAAGTTTTATTTAGAAGCCCTATTATCCCTTTTGGCATTATAATTACTCAATTTTGACAATTTATATTAAGAGCTGTTAAGTCAATTACTCCACTTTGACAATTTTTTTTTTTGGCTTTGCCTTTAGATATTGAAATATTCCATGTGGAGTAAATAAATTAAGATCTATTGTCAATTTTGAGTAATTATATAGTCAAATAGAACTGGCAGATGGGCGGGTCAGGTTGGATTTGGGTTCGGTTTTTTGGGTTGGGTAAGTTTCGGGTTAAGAAATTTTCGGATCATACGGGTTCGGGTAATTTTCGGTTTCGAGTTGGGTTAGGTTTGGGTCGTTCAAATGTCGGGTCATTTGGGTTCAGGTCAATTCTGGGTTGGGTCGTTTTCGGTTTCGGGTCATACGGTTCGGATAATTTCGGGTTTGAACCTCGGGTTTTCGGGTTCGGGTCGTAACAATTCATTGTTTTCGGGTTGAATAGTCGGGTCATTTCGGATTTCAAATTTGATTCGAATAATTCAAGTTTGCGTTTTTTAAAATTTAAATAAATTTTTATTTCTATTCTTATAATTTGGGATTAATAAAAGTTCTTTTCCATTTGTACTTATAACATATTTTGATAAAATAGTTATAAGAAATTTTATCAGTATCAATCTCAAAGATTTAAGTCTAAATTAATCAGTACAAATAAATATAGTATTTATATATTTAGGCCATGTCTCTGATTTATACTAAATATATTATATATATATATATATAATAGACTTTCAAATCTGATTTATATTTTAAGCAATGCCTCTTTTATTCATGTCTTTAGGGAGGCAAACTTTTCTGTTGATTCCTTGGCCAAGTTTGGTGTCTCTAGAACATCAAAATTGATTGCTTGGTTGTAATCTTTTACCTTATTATTAATAATATTTATTATTTTAAAAAAAAAACAAATATATATAGTATACATATATTATATAAGAATCAAAATTGAACAATAACTTGATCCAATGATCCTTGACTAATATATAAATTAAATATTTAAACTAAATTAACCGCAACATTTAAATTTTAAATTAACATAAATTAAATATGTAATGAATATGTTTTAACACTAATTTAAACTAATTAATGAAAATTAATTGTAAATTATTTCAAATTAAAACTAATTAAACATTAAATTAAACAAATTATGAAAATGCAAACTTTTAAATCAAACAAATTAAAATCTGTCAGACCCTAATTTGAACAAATGTGAGAATTTGGGAATTGAATGGCATTACACACTGAGAACTACTCTGCACAATAGCACAATATAATTTAATCCATTTTATTTATATTATAACTTATAATCCATTTTATTTACCTCTTCAAACTTATATAACTTATAAATATATTGTATTATTGAAATATTCATTGGCATTGATTTTTTATATGAACTATATTATATTAAAGTATAAATATTTAAATAATTAGAAAATATAAAATAATTTCTATTATTTGTAATAATCAATATTAAGGGTATAGTTTCAACTTTCAATCAAAGACTAAAAAAATTAGCAATATATATAATGAGATTGAGATCTGATGTGGTAAAATACTAAAATTGGATTAAAACTATCAAATATATAATGTTTGCTAATTATTTTACAAGTTTTAGTTTTTACAGTTTAAATATAATTAATTTTAATTCGGGTCATTTCGGGTTAATCTGTCGGGTTGATCGGGTTCGGGTCATTTTGGGTTTGGGTCATTTCGGGTTCGGGTCGTTTGGATTCGGGTAATCTCGGGTTCGGGTACCCAAAAATTCGGGTCATTTTTGGGTTGGGTCAGTTTTGGTTTCGGGTTGGGCGGGTTGGGTTTGTTGACTTTTTTGATCAAATCGGGTTAGATTGGGTTTGGTTTCGGGCGGTCGGGTTGGGTATCCATAGTCGGGTCAGCTTTTGCCAGCTCTAAGTCAAAATGGCAACATGGTTGCTAAATAAAACTTCAAAGGGTAAAATATCCAAAATAATTTTCGATAAAGTTATTTGTACTACTATATGCCACACTACTTTGCACTGTAACCTTGTCCAATGGTCTCGTTATAAATGGTAATGTACAAGAGTAGCGTGCTCAGAAATAGTACATATAACCTTGTCCAATAAATTTTTAGAGGGCAAAACGTCCAAAGCACCATAATTCAAGGGGAAATTGATCATTAATTAGCCACCTAAATAGGTATTGGTATATTGTTTCCTTTTTAATTTATTTTAATTAAATTGGGAATTCAAACCTCAAACTTACAAAAAAAAAACTATATATCCCGCATCGTTAATCTATCTTCTCGTGCTGATAGTAAAAAGAAACATCTATGCGACGAAGTTTGCTTTATTTCATGACGATCTAGCTGATAATTATGAAAGTTGCAGTCCAATTCAAAATGTTAACAATAATTTATAACCTATTAATGTTTAGCAAAAAAAAAAGATCATCTTAAATTAAATTAAAAAAATACCATGTTCCATTAATCCCAAATTTTTAATTGCCATGAAGAATTTTGGAAGCCCTATCGACCCTAGGTTGTGCTTTGCACTGTGTTCATAATATTTGGAAGAGAAGAAAAAAAAAAGTTCAATAAGATAAAGAATATCCTCAAAGCATATATATGATATATATATCCACACATCAAAGTAAAAACTTGAAACAGCAACCATTCAACAATCATAACATCATATCCCCAATTGTCTCCCATTACTTACAGTGCCAAAAATATAAAGCAAAAAGCTCTTCTTTTGTTTTTCCTTTTTCCCCTCAAAACACCTACTATACGCTTTTGCATTTGCTTGCCGCCGCGTCCACTAACTACGAAAGCAGCTTTTTGTCGGTATAAAATTGCGATTATATGAAAGTTTTTTTTGTCTTAAATTACTATAAGAGGTGTTTACTTACTCACATGGTTAGATGCCTTTATGTCCAATGGGATTTCATGAATGACTATTGACTAGGACAGAACATCTTACGGTTGAGGTTTTATTAGCCACAATTTATATTTTTGATGGTGAATTGATGCTAAGGTGGATGCAAATGGGTCATTGGCTTTCTACACTTTTAAATTTTGATTTTTACTAACAAATGCTATTTTTTTTAACAAAGTCTACCATTTATAGCAATATCATAGAAAGAAATGGATTGGAGCATATATATCTAACTTTATAGAATAGGCCTCACCAAGAGAAAATATTTTAGAATAATATATGCAATTTTATACCCATTCATGTTTAAAAATAAAATTCTTTTTGGCACTAGAAATAATACTATTATTATCTCTTATTACGGCCTAGAAACTAAATACTCTGACAAATTGGTATTTATGACAAGCATGTCAATTTTAAGTAATCAGTTTGGTTTTAGGGTGTTAAACTTTTAGAGATATCAGATTTAAATCGACTTAATTGATGAACACTTTTATTAAGTATGATCCCTCCTAAATTACCGTTAAGTATTCAAAATGGTAATTTTACATGCATATATATGATGATCTATATTGACCTCATATGCATGTAAGATTATTGTTTTTGTCCCTCACATATACAATGAATAGTAAGAAGAGATGGATATGAAGATGCGCATTGCATTTGGGGGTGACTATAAAATATCTAATACTCTTGTTATTGGTAAAGGACAGTGATATTTGTACCATATATGGGGTGTAAAAACACGATTTTCCACATTGATAATGATAAAATAAAAACCATACTAGTTTAGATTTTACCATATATGTCAAAATGGCAAATATCTTTATCATACTTGAAGTTTATAATTTATAAAAGAAAAAAACATCAATTCGGACTTGGATTCCAAGCATAAATATATACCACCATCATCAAGCCATTAAAAGTGATTATTCCTCAATTCTCATCTCATAAAGCACAAAAAGATTTGACATGCACCACATAAACTAAAGCCAAGGAACCTTTAAGTTTAATCATTTTCTTCCATATAGATTAACTTAATCCCTTGTGAAACATAAAAGCTAAATACAAACTAATTAAAAAACTTAACAAGGAATTTAAGTTATATATATGAGGCAAAACTTTTCCTAATATAATATATATTAGGCCAAAATCATGATTACTTGATCTCCAATGTTAATGCTCATGCATTTACATGATATTTCCGCAATCTTATTAATTGGAAAAAAAATGAAAAAACAAAAAAAGAAAAGAAAAAAGCAAATCAAAACTGAAGAAAAGAGAAGAAGTCCTCTTGAAAGATCAAAATTGTTAAACTTGGCCTTGTTAAACTTGTTCGCTGCAGCAAGTTGAAGAAGAGGCTGCCGGTTTTGCCAAGAAGGTAGGCTTGTCATCTCCGGCCATGATCACAACAATCTTCGGCTCCGAATCATCAAAACCCATATTGTTAATTTCCCTTTCTTGCTTTAGCTGAATTTGTCGACGAGATGATGAATTTGAAGAGTACTTTCTATAGGAACAAGCCAACATGATCAATGCCAAAGCTATCAAAATGAACACCACAGCCAAGCTGCCGAAGAGATAAGGTAGTGGTGAACTAATGTTCATCAGCTTGTTTGATGATGATGTATGATTTGCTGGCCCCATTTCTCTCATTTTTTGTTTCCCTTTTTCTTTTTTCTTTTTTTTTTCTCACTTTTGTGTTGCAGGGTTGGAATGAATTAAGAAGTTGCTAGCTGGACAAGGGGATTTATAGATGGAAGGAAGGGAAATAGTAAAATGATCTGATATGGTAACGTTTCAACATCATGACTAGAATGCCCTTGGACAAAAAGGAAGATTCTTGGATCCTCCCATGGGATGCCAAATTACCAAGCATTTTTAATGATTTTTGTTTATGGAATTGCACTTTACTTTTGCCATTATTGTAAAAGTGCAATCTTAAATGACTCTATGATGTGTCTTAGAGGTAGGATGATAGATATGAGAAAAGATAAGAACATATATGATGGTTAATTAATTATTGTAAATAATATTGTAATAGTAATTTTATACACTAAACACCATATATATTCTAATTTGATCTTATCTATCATATATATACGTACCTCGAACACATAATATATGTAGAGGATGATTGCCAAATTGTTCTGTTGTACAATATTTTTATACATTTACAATCATCTGTTCTTATCTTTTTTGATATAACAATCATCTGTTCTTATCTGATTTCTATTATATCCTACTCCAAACACACACTTATGTATTAATGTATATATAGGATGATAGGATCAATTTAGTTCATTATTCAAAGATATTTTAGGGTATTTCATTTCTAATTTCTTTTATGTTTTTGTGCGGTCGGTGTGGGTATTTGATGATGAAATGTATATATACATATATGAAAATGATTAAATATGAAAGATTCTATGAACATTTTAAAGTAAAGTCTTAACTTTGTGTGCGCATGAGAATTGCTCTATATAGGGGTATCTAGAAAGTAGAAGGAAAGGTCATGATTCATGTTATAATCATCTCTGTTGCTAATATTCTTGTGGGTATTTCTGTCATTTTGGTTTCATTATAGACTATGTTGCTAATTTACATTATTTTAAGATATATTTTATGTCAATTAGGTTATTGGACAAAGTCTTGACCCAATCATACATATAATTAACACCTTAATTAACAAAGACACAAATTAAGTATCTGGTTCAAATCTTGTAAATGAAAAAGGATGATTATTTGATACACTGATGGTGTGAATTTTGGACTTCACAAGCGGGGTGAGAAGTTAACACATACCCATTTTTAGAATAGTTTTATTTTTAAAATTCAAAACTATTCCCTAAATGACACATGTCAATCCTTAACCCCCACGTGTGTAGTCTGCTAAACTCCACTAACGGTGTATTATATATTAATCCAATGAAAAAATTGAATTAAAATAACTTTAATCTATTTAAGATTTGTAGTTGACTCACTCTATGCTGAAGTACATGCTCTGTTGTTTGCTTTTGATATAGCATTAGAGATGGGTGTTACAAGATGTGTTGTTGAGAGTGATTCGTTAATGGCTGTCAATGAGATTAATAGCTCAAAACCAAGCTGGTGGAAGGGCAGTGATCTTATTTATGAGATTCGGGAGTTGCGTTTGTTGTTTGATGAGTGTTCTTTTGTTGTAACCCGGACATCCCAAACTATAATCTACCAAATTAATCATGCAATTGGAAGCAACCAAAATAATAAATCATCCACACAAGACAAAAGAATTTATGTGATTCAGCACTAAGCTTGCCTACATCCACGGAGGAGAAGAGAAATCCACTAGTTATAGAAAATTACATCAACACATAATTATCAATAACTCTCTCTTAATCTCTCAACTCAATCTAACAATCAATCTTAAACCAAACCCAAACAATCTTGAGCACTCTCGCTCGATCTCTACAAACTAACAATCACATCTATCAAAGCAAACAATCACACACACACACTTATGAGGACCATCGCCTTTTACCCTATGGGGTGCCTCCACCCAAATCTAATCCTTGGACTACATCTTTTCTCCAAGCATACAAAATCCTATAGAGAAATTTTCTATTTATACTAGCATAAACTTAGTCTCCGAGTAATCCTTTTCCTATTAGGATTCTTGTTCACCAAGTCTTTTTGTCCACGAAGCAATAGGCTTAAAAATCCCAATCCAAATCGATTTGGAATTTGAGTCAAAATCCTAACATCTTTTGCTCATATAAATAGGAAGGCCAATGTTTTGGCATATTGGTTAGCTGATTTACTAGTTGATCATGTGTGGTGCAGGTGTTTACCACCCGACGTTTGTAATCCCGATTTTTCTTTTCAATGAATTAATATTTCTACTAAAAAAAGATGGCAAATTATACAATACACCGCCGGTGGAGTTTAGCAGACTACACAAACGGGGCCTAAAGGGTGACATGTGTCCCTTAGGGACTAGATTGAAATATTTAAAACTTAATTAATTGAAAAAATGGACATGTGTCAACTCCACAACCCGCTTGTGGAGTCAAAAGTTTACACCGCCGGTGTATCATATAATCACCCAAAAAAGATTTGATATGGTTAAATATTAAATTAAATTTGGTCTAATGTGATGGGTAGTGTAGACTACTAAGGCCGCCTTCATTTCAGGGGAGGTGGGTCGATTGGATTTTTACTCCATTTTACTGCTTTTTTTGACTGGTGAATTTAACAACAATGGGTAAAAGCTGGAATCGGCCGCTCAAGGACTAAAACTCAAACGAATTAAACATATACTCCAGTTATGTTGTTAAATATAAATAACAACAGTGGAGTATATTTGTTGTTGAAGCATCAACAAATAGTTATGTTTGACTTATGTGTAGCATATTCCTCTTAATGGCAAACACTGTTTAACTTATGAACCAAGAGAAACAGAGCATTTGGAAGGATTAAAGAAAACTAGTGTATGAGTGCTCAATGGAAAAATTGACAACAAAAGAGAAAGAGAAAGCAAAGCAATTAGCAAAGCTAATATTATTCCACACCCTGAGGCCTGAACTATTTGGTGTCGTACACTTCTTTTTTTTGTTTTTTTCATATCTCTTGTACTAAGGGTCGTACAGATAAGGCCTTACTCAGATGTGCCCTGTATATATTCCATTAATTGGAAGAAAGTCACCCTCAACATGCTACTCCAATCCTTTTCACTTTTTCACATAAACCTTTTTCAAAATCAGTTTCTAAGTCTGAAAATGAGAATGAAACTTAAAGCACTTCAATTATATCTAACCCTTTTGAGTATACATTTGATAGTATGTAATAATATACAAGTCCCTTACAACTTACAAGTAATTCATTGAAAGAAAATTGCAAAAAAAGTTGGATGCAGACTGTGCAGTATTTGGATGCTATACTTCGTAGCATATGTGGATTTACAAGTCCATTGGATCGAGTGAAAGGAACGCGATGTCCATCAAATATGGTATTGGCTTTAAATCTTATAAATGAAGAAAATAAGTGATAGGATAGTTTCACCCCATTTGGGGTCTGATGTGGGTTGAATTTGAAATAGACAATTAGTCGAGACTTATTATAAAAAACTACCAGATACGTGCATTAAGTCTTGTTAAAAAAAAAACTTAAACCATCTTATATATATATTAAACATTATTTGAATATCCTCTGCAATCCACTAACAGCTCCCATCAATTTTTAATGTGGGATCTCGTTTTGCTCTTTTGCCATAGGGCTCATTACTGTAAAATTCTTTCAATCTTAACACTTTTGCTTAAAATGAATTGTTTTTATATATAATGGATATAATTAATGGTGTTTCTACCATTTTTTTCCTCACAACATGTTTAGTTTGGGGAATTGGGGAATCGAATTTACAATTCGACTGAATTTATTTTTCATCAGTTTAGTTGGATGTATTGGAAATTGTAATTACAGCACAATTACAACATCTCTTGTCTTCTTTTGTTTTCAATGGACTTTAATAGTAATTGTGTATAGGAAATGAAATGGTTCCTTTTTAATGCTTTATATTAAACTTTGCTTAATATTATGCTATGGAACACAACCTAATAAAGTGATAGGTCATATATATACATACTATCACAAAAAATTTAGACTGCAATATAATAGCTTTACACATATACACATCATAGAAGCATAAACATTCAGAATGATTCTACTCACTTGAGATGATTTAACTAAGGTATATATTCTAAGCACTCATAATAAGAAAAGTGATTTGTAAGGTTTGAAGTTAGGCAAAAAATTTTATATAGTGCTCTCTTGCCAGTTGCCACCAAAAGAAGAAAAAAAAAGAGGGGTAAGAAATAACTTTATGATGCTAGCCCCCTTTTCCTTGTTTCCAATGTGCAATAACTTTATGATGATAATAATGCTATAGAGACCCTTCATTTTCTGATTTAATCCCAAATATGTGTAATTAGAAAAATCACAATTGGAATAGAGTGTTCTGGATAATATTATATACTACCATTAGAAGCATAATGCCATGCAACTTTATACTCATATTATGAATTTACAAATTCCCTCAAAGCTTCTTAGAAAAAGGAAAAATTACTAATACTAGAGAAAAATTGTAAGCAAAGCTTAAGAGCTTTTTTATCATATCAAACCAGCATGAAAATTTTCCAGGTTTGACAGAACTTAAGCAAAATTTTCTTCTATACTTGCTCACAAGTACAGACTGAAGAAGTAACCGGCATCGCTAGGTACGTAGGCTTATCGTTTCCGGCCATGATTACGACAATCTTTGGCTCAGCATCAAGCACAGAGATGATATGTGATGGAGCTGCTGGTTTTTCTTCAGTATGATCTTCTTCATCTGGTGAATTACTAGCAGAGCTCTTCCTGTATGAACATACCAGCATGATCAATGACACAACTATCATCAATAAGACTATGGCTATGCTGCCAAAAAGAAAAGGAATTGGAGATTTCCATAGCTTGATTGTTGATGAAGTACCATTTGCAGCTCTCATTTTTCTCTTTTTTGCCTGTTTCTTTTAATTTAGGCCTTGTTTTATGGTTTTTGCAATGGGGATGATGAGATGAATGGACTGATATATAGTATAGTTCATGAACTTTTATAGTGGATGCTGACTTGATGTGTGATATCTTGAATTACTATAATGCCCTTCTTTTGATATGGGAAATTTGGTAGGAAGATTCTTTTATCTTTAACATATGCTTAAGACATTGTCAGTGTTTAATCATGTCAAGGGCACCTTTGGAGATCATCATCATCATATCACAATCTTGAACTTAAGGGTAATCATTACTACTAACTTCATAGAATATTCTTGCTTTAATTTTGGGCTGAATTGGGCTCATGTCAAGCAATGGCTCATTACAAAAATTCTGGGTTTTGTGATCCCAATTAGAATTATATGTATATATGAAGGTGTTATCTCAGACCAAATATGACCTTTTAAGGTGCTATCTGTGAAATCATTAGCAATGTGAAATTTTAACTTCTTTTCCTCTGTTTTTATCCACAAAATCTGATGACTTTTGTTTTGCTTAATTGATATATGAAAGTAGCTAGATGTTAGTGTCAGTCTTATTGATTGTGTGGATATGATTTGTAACTTGCTTGTCTAACAATTAATTCAAGCATTGTTGAAAGCTGGCTCTAGCTAGAAGGATAAGGGAAAACCACCAAATATGACTTGTAAAGGTAGGACTCTAGAGTCTAGAAATGTTAACACACAATTAGAACTTGAATTCAAGATCAATCTGACAAGTCCCTATAGCTTTCTCATATCATTGCTCATATTAAAGGGGAAAAAATTAATATAACATCTGTTGAGTTGGGTGGAAAAAACTTGATATCGAATTTAGTGACTTTCAATTACTAGAGGCTAAGTTACCAAAGAAAATATATCAATTTTCCCATTTCATTTTCGGCTTAATAGAAAAATTGGCCCTTGAACCTTCCGCCAAATAAACTCCTGAATTCCAATTTCGGCCAAATAATTAGCAATTTTTCTTTCTTATACTTGTTTTGCGAAACTAGAAAATGGAAAATGCAGGAAATCCTGAATGTTGGAACTGGAACCTCTAATGAGAATTATACCTGGCATACAAGTTTAGCTGATAGATCATCAATTTCAGAGGAGGAACAAAGTCAATTTGGGTATGAACAATTTTTGCAAAACAATGTCTTCCACTAATCAAAAGAAATATGATCTTAGTCTAAATCCAATGTGCCATATTTAATTAAAACCACATTTTCCTTTTGGCTTTCTCTTTACTTTTTGTACAATTAAAACCACATGTTTTTCTTCCACATGAAACCCAAAAGCTTTTCACCCTCTCATCCCACTAATTTATTTAAAAAAGCTTCCATGGGCAAACAGAGGAAATGAATAGTTTTTCTTCCTTATGATTTCAACTTCTTTCAACTTCATTATTCAACTCTATGATTATGAAAATTTTCCTCCGTGCGTCTCCGAGCCGTCGCATACTTGGCCACAAATTCAGAAATCAACAGTCGAACACATTTTCTTTGTCAGATATTGGAACCCTTTTACATTTACACTGATTATAACACATGATGTTGTCAAAATGTCAACATTTAAAACCGAGAGAAATGAAGTTATCAAAGCAAGATATGTAGAAATAGAATTGTGTGGATATGGTTTGCCCGTTTAATTAATTAATTACTTAATTAAAGTTTCGAGCACACAACTATATACGCAGTAGACGTATTAATTCGAACTTCTATGATTGTTGTGAGGATAGAGGCTTAGAGAAGTTGACATTTTAGAAACTAATTCAAATCAAATATATAGTCATTATCATTAACTTTCTAATGGCGTTCATCATATTTGGTATATTTCAATCTTTCTTGAACGGCTTAGTATACTATCCTTGAAATTATTTAAACAGAGACAATTTAATCCTCTAACTTTTTATTTGGAACAATTTCAATCTTGGTACTTTTTTTAAAGAAACTAATGTGGTGAATATATAACTACGTCAACTCAAGAGCTATATTGATTGACAAAATTAAAGTATGATCGGGTGAAATTATCCCAAATAAAAGTTAAAGGATAAATTGTCACTTAATCTACGAGGACCGAAATGTACACCGAATCTTGGTTGAACTGTTTGAGAATTAAAATGTGACTAATTAAATTCAAAGATAATAATGATGTTTATTAAATTGACATAATATATATATATATATATTGCAAGAAAAAGAAAAAGCAAAATAAATACTAAAACAAAAACATTAATTTGAACTTTGAAGTGATAAAATTTCTTGTTTTGAACTCCAATTTCCATTATTTGTCTGCATGTATTTGGTTTATTAGTTTTTTTGTCCTCTAAACAATTGTGTCAAGGACATTTTGTCCCATGAATTTTAAATCGGGACATTTTGTCCTTCTAAATTCCCAAATTCAAGATATATTATCCCCTAACACTGACAGAGGGGACAAATCGTACTGAATTTGAATATTTAAGTGGCTAATTATCCTTAGATCCATGATTTAGGGAGAAAAAGACTAATAAGACTTAAGCCACATATGTTTTTAGGTTATTCCATTAATTACTCTATATATTGTATATTTTAAACAAAGAAATGGTATAAAAAAAACAAAGAAATTAAATTTTCTCGTAAAAAAAACAAAGAAATTAAATTAGCAATTTGAACCAAATATTGTAACTTATACGTCACTAGCTCCCAACATTTCCTAGTGACAGAACCGACCATAAGCGAGCGGAATGAGAAATTAAGATCGATGAACAAAAAATAATAATAGTACGAGTATTCTATTTTGCTTTGCCAATAAAAAGTCAGCCTATTTCAACGCCATGATTGATCCTCAAAAATTTTCTTTTTACGTCTCCGAGCCGTCGCATCCACCAACTCCCAATCAAATAAAAGTTGTATAGCACATATATTTCATCCATCATCATTTTCTCCTTTTTCATATTTGAAAGAGGTTTGATATATAGAATGTGCTGGAAAAGATAGATAAATAATATATGGTGCGAATATACAATGCAAGCTAGCAAATTATATGAGTTTGCTTACGTTAATTTTGGTCAAAAATATTACGAAGTGGTCTTAACACTAAAGAAACTTCTTAGATGGTCCTTTCTTGCATTTTGGCAATCCCTCTTGTTTCCACTTAGGATTTAATTAAGTTCAATGATTGTATCATTTATTTATTTTTTTTTTTAATTTTTAACTCATGATAGCACAGTTTATTCGGCAATCGAGATGAAAAAAATTGGGGGCTCTTATGCAAAGAGTCACTAAACATATTAGAATATAGAATTAAGGAAGTGTAAGTTCTTGCGAGTCTTGGAGGCTGATGTTAGGAGAGTTGCTTTCGTTAGCTTTAATTCAAGCAACTTTATAATTTTAGTAATAAAAAAATTGTTGTGCGAAAACAAGAAATTAAATTGCGAAAAAATAAACGACACAAAATATTTACGTAATTCAGATTAGACCTACATCTATGTAAGAGATGAGGGTATACGTCATGAAACTTTATATATAGTGTAATTAGGTTTTACCACAGTCATTATCACATAAGAGTGGTAGAAAGCAATGGAAGTCTTGTTGGGAGAGTGCACTTGAGCCTCATTTGTTCTCAAGGCCAATCAAGTGACCCATATACATGTTAAACACGAAGTTAATTAACCAAAAGTTTAAGTTGCTAATTTTTCTTGGATTGTTCATATATATATATATATATGCCACTTTTTAAACTCATTCGTTCCTGATATGAGATGTCCACTGTTCATATGTTAACAGTAACCAAAATTTATGAGGTAAACAATAAGACATGTTTATGTATATCCAATATCAATTTATTAGTAGTAAATAGTAATATATAATATATATATATATATATTTAAAAAAAAAAAAAAAAACTAATGGAGAAACAGAGTAATGGGCATTCATTCACATTGAAACCAGTCTGATACTTCGTCCTAAATGGCTTAGCTGTAAGTCTAATTTGATCTTATCTTGTTTATGCCTTTTCCATAGATATGGCCCCATTCTTGGAAAACAAGAAGGCATAAGGGCCCCAAAACCACTAAAGAAACTCTTTCCATTGTTTCCTTTTATTCTTTCTTATGCCTTTCTCTCTGTTTCCATTATTATACTTTTGCTGGGAAAAGACTGAGAATGTCTGGGATTTAACTGTTCATTATTTTACATTAAGCTAATTTGAACATAATCTAGCTTAGATTGTCTCCCACTAAAACAAGTGGAAGTTGGAAAAAAAAATTTCTACAAAGAGTTTACTGCTGACTCTTTCTTCGTCTGCCCAAACGCAAAAACCTTATGCTATCAGTCGCCCTCCCATAATTCTATGTGCTCTAGTTGGGCTGTTAATTCTTTTTTTTTTTCATACTTTTTACTGAATTTTGTTAAATTTTAAAATAGCTAGCCATAATCATCAAGTGCATACAAAATTTTCCATAAAATAATAGTTAATCGAATTGAGTTTCCTAGACGTCACGTCTACCAACCCAAATAAACTTATTTGCACTCAAAATTTGTCCATTATATATCTCAAGTGAAGAAATAACTGCTTGAAAGAAAACTTCGTCAAAAAAACTTTACTAATCAAGACTTTGACCGTTTTGTTTACTCAAAGGTGACGAATCCTAATATAATTATATATGCATAATTTTTTTCCCTTTAAAGCACATTGAAATTAGAAGTTCAAATCTGCTGGAATTTCGACCTTGAAAGTAAGAATATGACCATTTGAGCTATGCTTTTATTGGAAAATGAGTTGACCAATTATTAATTTTCGGCTATCTATTACACGAAGGGGCAAAAGTTAGCATGAAGTATCTAACACAAAATCGAAATTCTTAATACATACGTTAAGTCAATGAAAGGTTAAATTATGCAAAGGGTCATATTTCTAGATAATCTAGTGGATATAGTGGCACTTTTTCTTTTCCAATATATCTTGGTTATATTAATTAAGTAGATTTAAGCTAGAAAGAATGAATTCAATATACCCCAAATGCAAATTAAGAATAAAAGAATACTCTTTGCAACCAATATGCAACTCAATTGAAAGATAAGAAGTTGATATTCCCTCACTTATCTGCATCAAATCAACATTAATTACTTAATTATATGGAATTAATTTGGACTTGGAATATTATTGAGAACCCACCATTTCTTTAGTAGACACATTTAAAGATTCAAGCAACTTCTACAAGAATCAAATGATTTGTAGTGGATCTTTAACTAGAATAATTAATATAATTGGTGACATCATCTTGATTCTTAGCCCATTTTCTAGCAATTAAGTAAATAATACACCCACTTAACAATTAATTAAAGTCTTGGTATCCACCATACCTCGAGATATTTTTCACTCTTGTACTCCTACAAACTTGATTTTCTTTGCCTAATTATGTTTATATACGAGATTGCTAGGGATATCAAATCATAGCCACTAGAACTAGAGTCCAGCACTCTATTACAAACCTGATTTTCATTTCAATTCTTAGTTTACTGATTATAAGAATAAGAAAGTCCCACTTAATCATTAATGAGACTTTTGTCTCTTTGTTTTCTCTCCTTAATTACTACTAATAATACTAATTTCAAAGGGAAAAGTACTCCCTCCTAAGAGGAAAGACCACTAAAACTTGTAAATAACTGACAAATTAAAATGACAAGTAGAAAAGTTTTCATTTTTAAGAGGAAAGACCAACAAAAATGAAAACAATATTCATCTTGAAAGGTACGTAAAGGATCAAAGAGCTTTCTCCTATTATGAGCCTTAAAACCAATCCAAATCTCTCCACAAGCTTCTTTGTCTAATAATAATAAATCAAATGTGTTTAATCTTCAATAATTAAGGTTTTGTTCACATCAATGGGGAAAAGATTAATCAAATTACAATGAAAAATTAAAGCATCAAAACCAATTTATAAAAAAGTTATATTCCTGATTCTGCCAAAAAAAAAGTTATATTCCTGAATGCATAAGATAAGGCAAAGAAAAAACGGCTAGAGGGCTAGATTCTCAAGGTTGCTTGGACACCACCATTAATTAGTACAAAGAACATTCATTGTTCCAAACTTCTAAATTATTAACTTATTAATCAAATCAAAAACTTGGATTACTATTTAGAAATATAGTTACATAATTTATCTGAAGAATTTGTCAACATTTACATATTATATATGCAATTTTTAGTTGACGGCCCCCAAGGGGACAAATTAGATTTGATTTGATTCACCCAAACATCTTTTTAGTTTCTACTAACTTTTTATGCTTCCACTGCCACTTTTCTTTTCCCCTTGGCTATTAATGAACAGCCCCTTTAATTTGTTGAGGCCGGCCGTCCTAAATTGCCAACAACATTTGCATTTCAATTGCAACTTGTAAGAAATTGTTTGACGGCGGAAGCTGCCAATTACATGGCCAAGAAACTATATACATTTAAATTAACAAAATTGGGTCAATTCCAATCAACTTCGGAAGCAAAACTCAACAAAAATGTGGAAATTTTCTGGTGGAAGTTATCATTTCTTATGTTTCCCACTAAAGAAAAAGATGATGTGGATTGCACTTTCCTTTCAATTGATTTGCCATTTTTATGAAAACAAAAACCCTTCTTCTCACTTACTCTCTCTTTGTCCCATTAATTCTATTAATTCTATACTAACCCTTTTATTAATTACTACTAACTTTCAATTTTTTCCAAGTCTTCCAATATTAACAGTAACCCGAATTACATTTTCGAGCCACCACATCTTTCAAACCTAATCCATTTGCAAATTAACTTTGAACTATTTTTCGTACTTCTAATCAAACATGGTTAGCTTATGAGTCATAAAGTAAATAATTAAGTGATTAATTAATTGGTAATTTGATCGTGATTAATTAATAATGAAGTCAATTAATTTTGTGCTATGGGGTATGTTTTCCACTAGTCATTTTTTTTTATCTATCATGATGACATAAGTTTACATCATTGACTAATGTGACCATAGTATGAGAAATTGGTATGACCAATTTCAGGGGTTAATTCTACTGTTTTTTTCTATTGGAGTATATGATGAAAATGCAACTTCTTTAGTCAATATTTTTATCAAAAATTAGTCCGTGTATATATAAAGAGGTCAATTTTCTTAGAGAACTCATAACTAATTAAATAAATTGGAGGGTATTCTAGCTAGATTGTGATAAACTTTCTATTTTCTATATGATCGATCTCCCATAATTTTAAATGATTTTTTTTTTACAGTTTCTTAAAAATTTCTATTGTTGAGAAGTGGCAACTTTATGATATTTTACATAATTTGTTCTTAATTAATGGCCATTAGATCACACTAATTAACCCAACACTTTGTTGGCAATATATTCTAGTCGCCGGCCATGTCATCAGTCATTTGATACAATAATAGGGTGACGTGGAATACACATATAATATATTTTTTTAATTCAATTGAATGATCATATCTTCTAAAGCTCAAATTGAAATTAATGTCCCAAATTTATTTCCCTCATATAGCATCTATACATGCAATAAATTTCAACTAGTTTTAGAAAGCTTATGGTACATATAATATATAAAACAACTATATATGATATATTATTATAAAGTAACTAATAGTAGTAATTGTTTTCTCAAAAAAAAAAATAGTAGTAATTGATATGATATGGCTCAATAGAATCATGCATGTTCCAAATTCCAACATTAAACTTATCAGACAGTAAAGCTGGTGGCCCTCCCCAAAAACAACCAAAATCAAAAGTTTTCCAACTCTGTCTACCTTCCCCAACAGAGACGGTATTGAAATCTCGACTGGTTTTTGATTTATTTCCCTCTCTGATTCTTTGCTTCAAAATTGCCAGAACAAACTTGGAGATGACTCTATTTTGCATTCACCATCATTATTCTTCAATTACTTTTCTTTTGCTCTTTAAAAAATAATTAATGAATTTTTAGGCTCCATATATTTACCCTAATTCCCAATATTAATACAGCTATAAAGGCTTGCCAAGTTTTGCAAGAAATGTATATGAGATTGCTTATTAGATTCCACAAAACTATACCCTTAACCATTTTTTTTTAAATTAATGGATCAAGTCTTTAATTCCCAATGTATAAGCAATTAAGCATTCCCTGCATAAGCTTTAAATTAAAAACCTGAAAGATAAAAAATAGAGATTGAGAAAACATATACATGAGGAGATTGAGAGAGAAAATTTTGAAGATTATTTGTGATTAAAACACACCCACTATAAAAAGTGAGCTTAATTAGTTAATTATAACATTTTTCATATACTCATCAACATTTACATATTCCCGCAAAATTGCAACCATATTAAGCCTGAACTTACAGAAGGCAAAAGGGAAAACAAAGACAGCAAAAAAGAATTAAAGAAACCCATGACGAAGAAAGGTAGAAGGATTTTATCTATAGAATAAGTTTTGCTCCTTAAAACTTCATGTGATTTCTGTCAAACTTGTTGATTAAGACGAGTGGAAGAGACGACAGGGTTGGCTATGTACGTAGGATTTTCATCACCAGCCATGATGACAACAATCTCCGGCTCCATTTCTAGTTGCATGCTGCTCATAACTTGCTTGGCAGGTTTTTCTTCAGTGGAATTATTTGATGGAGATTTTTTGAATGAACAAGCTAGAATTAGTAATGCCATGGCAATGAGTCCTAGCATGAGTGCTAGGCCACCAAACAGGTAAGGAATGGGAGAGTTCCAGTGCCGGAATCCGGCGCCAGAAACTGCTGCTGTGGAGTTGCTTGGAGGTGGCGGCCTCATCTCTAATAATATGATCTTTTTGATGATATATAGGAAAAGTTTTCCTAAATTTTTTCTGCTAATTTAGCTACTGGTTTTTTATGGTGCAGTGTGATGAAGGTTTAATGGGAGGCTTGAATTTATAGTACTAACCAATTGAGTTCCACAGTGCCTGGATTAGGGCAAGGAAATTGAGGCTGCTTTTTTTTAATAAAGGTACCAAATTGCCCCCAATTTTCAAAATAGATTCTTTTATTGGGCTCTACTGATATTAGGGTATTGATTACTTGAGAAGCTTCTTGGACAATTTGGGCTGCCAAAATGCCCTCTTTCTTCACCTTAAATTACATGCAATAATTGGTCTAAATTATTTCCAATGATTCTAGTTGGTTTAAATTTATTAGCTCTTGCAATGTAGTTAAAGGCCAACTATGAATAATTAGGACTATCCAAATTGAGGGTTTGGAAAAGATTCTACATAATGTCAACAACTAGTTGATCCAAGAATCCATACGCATTATTTAATTTTTATTTTTATCATTATAAGCAAGTATTATTGAAACAAATCGATTGAAAGATCACTTTCAGGTTATCGAATTCGGACGATTTAACATAATTAATCTCAATTGATAATTGATAATGTAAGTTCATCATGAATTGCCTCAAGTTAGTGTAATCAACTTAATCATATTATGTTGCAAGAAGGGATATATGGGTAAATTTGCTAGAAGCCGGGAAAGATCATGTTACAAGAATGAAGCAACCAACAAAGGAAACAACGAAAGAGATGAAATGAATGTGAATATGTCGCATGAGAGAGGCTTTTTGCTTATCTAATAATAGGGCCCATTAAACGTGTCCTTTTGGCACACGTTTTGCCTAGTTTTCCCCCTACTGCCCATGACTTGTATCAATGAATTTGCTAAGCAACCTCTTCTTCTTTTCCCCATAGAAAATGGGATTTGCTTTCAAATATAATAGTAACAAGGTGCCAATACTTCCCGTCCTTAACAAGAAATCACCCTTAATTTTATTTTTGCTACATAGAAAATAACCCTTTTATATATAACTACACAAAACAGCAGAATATAAATTGTTGGGAATCTAAGTGATTTTTCTCATTAATAATTCAAATTTCTTCATTGCATTTGGTATATATGTTCCTGCTTTCCCACAACTTTTTTGTTGCCAAAACCCTAAAATTTTTAATAGAACAAGTTAAAGATCTTGTAAACTAAATTGCTCAAGACGTATGCATTTCTTTCCATGCAATATAAAGCCCCAAAGAAATGTAAAAAAATAGTACTACTATAAAAACCAAAGAAATTATGGGTTGTTTCCAATTTCCAAAGGCACAAATTCCAATGGGGCATCCTTAATTTGGTTATATTTGTATTGATGAAGAAGGTATCCCTTCATTACGAAGAAACCTAGATTTAATTGCAGTTAGCTATGATCATATAATCTTACCAAAGTATATATATATATATATATATATATATATATTAAATGCCAATGCCTCTCTCAATATACAAAGTTACGTATTTAATTTTGTAAGTGATGCTCGATCATGAAATTTTGCTGTCACCAACTGGATCATATGACGACGATATATATATAGTGCTAAACCAATATAAACTCTTTCAAACATTAACCGGTTTATATCGTGAAAGATTTAGTATCTGGAAAAATATTCTAAAATTTATAAACACTTATGTATTGAATTGACTAGACGAGAATCCCGTTTTAGGATAGAGATAAAAATTGTAAGGCGCTAGAAAACCCTAAAAAATGAGAAGTTCTTATCATTTTGTTAATTTCTTTATTTTGAGTCCATTGTTTTCAATTAATTTATTATGAACCGCAAACACTGTAATTAAAGTTGCTTAAATTGATATCAGAAAAGATAATGCTAAACCATGATATATATGGTCGGTATCTTAAGCCAAAAACCAGGCATGGTTTTCATGGGAAAATTGTTGGCTATCACATGGTTAGAAGTATGACATAATTGAGATTAAATTAATTGAAAATGGAGGGTTAATCTCATCCGATTAGGATTAATTATGGGGGATAAAAAATTGATAATGGTGGGGTTTGGCATTATTGGTAGTGGGAGTGGGTGTGGATTAATTTGGGGGTTCTTTTAGATTACAAAGAGTCAAGAGATTTTGTCTTAGGGTCTCCTTTTGCACCAATATAAGATCCGAAACTTTGTCAAATAAAATAAAACTATACTCCCTCTGTCCCAAATTATCTGACTCTTTTGGGTCAAACAAATTCTACTTTTGACCTTTAATTACAAAAAATATATATACAATTAAATTTTCAAAAAATATGTTTTGAAAAGTTTAAAACTTAACTTAATCAAAAAATAATTTTTAAAAATTTAATTCTATATAATTTTTTTATTATTAAGAGTCAAAGTTATGATTACTTTGACCCAAAAGGGTCAGATAATTTGGGACGGAGGGAGTCGTATTTATGATGTAAATGTTTTCTTCTCTACTTAACATTGACCTGGATAATCGTGTGGTGCAGGACTATAT
>AWWV01015466.1:0-35577 GCA_001974805.1 Corchorus capsularis | reverse complement strand
GGGTTCCTTCTTCGTCTTTTTCTTTTTGCCTTTTTTTTGGGTTTTTTTTTTTAAGGTTGTCCATATTTGAATTTTAATCAATTGAAATAAAGAATTGAAAACTATTATCAACACAAGTAAGATAAATTAATCCAATTATTTAATTGAAGAATTGAATAATATTGGAACCTTGTTCTTTAATTATTATGGGTTGAGAATGTAAAATTCCATTTAGGGTGTGATAATAATATTATCATGTCACATGTTACGGGTGGCCCAATTGAACTTAGCCCCTTTAGGCCCAAAATAATGGGCCAACAAAAGTGTTACAATTTGTTCCCAGTTTCAGATATAAGAAATGGCCCGAAAACAAAAATCCGAAGAATAGAAAACCAATGACAGTGTCGCATGAAAGATTCTGCGTTCTGGTTATGGGTATCTTACAATCACATTCTCTCTTCTAAGCGTGTCCTTGCTTTGATTCTCTCTTGCTGTCTTTATCATTCTTGTCTATTTCTGTTTATTATTCTTATTTTATTGCTACAATATATTCCCACTCTTCATTTCCTTTTGGTTTAACAAAATCTAATCTTGATATCTTTGTTCAGTTGATTTTGATCCCATAAGTTAAAACCCATCTCATATTTCTGAACAATCAATCTGGGTTTTTCTTTTTTTTACTACTCATTACCTTTATAGTGAGGAAAAATGGGTTTTTTTTTTTTGGTTGGGGGTGGGGAGAAGGGAGAGGGGGGCGGTGGGGGCGCAGAGTACGTTGAATATCCCATGCTGTGGAATGCAAGGAAGATTCTAAATTGAGGTAATTCTCAAAACTTTTAACTGGATTCTTATTTGTTTGTCAGCTAGTTTGCCTTCGCTGTTCCTTTATTTAATTGTTTTTTTATCAATGCAATTATGGATATTCTGTGATTATGAGATGGAGTTGTTATTGTCTATTTGTCTTCATTAGAATCGAAAGGCTTTATATACTAGTAGCATGTATTCATGTATGCTTTATTCACATTAGGAACGCCAAAAATAGTGCCAAAAAGGTGAAGGATAGCCAAAGTTGCTAGCATATATGTTATGTATGTCAAAAAATTGTTGTTGAATGCTGAGGTCAAGTAAATTTAGAATTGGTAATTTCGATTTTTTAGACAGGGGAGTTGAGTTTGTGTGTGGACAGCCCTTGAAGTGGGAAAGGTATAATGCAACTCCCATCGATATCAAGGTGGGAGGCTAGAGTTTATAACGAAGGGAATTGAACATTGAAAAGCTTTTTGGTCATTTCTTATTAAAATAAACGGGTTTCTGGTATTAGCTCATCTCTTAGCTTAAATCGAATAAAACAAAACAGTGGTGGTGATCAGGCAACGTCGTGAACAGCATCAATGGCAAGGCCGTAGAATTGGTGGCCTTTGAATAGCTTGAACAGGTTTTAGAATATATTATAAGCTACACATTCTTAGGATATCTGATATCATACTAGAAGGTCGTTGAGCTCAAATTTTAGTTTTGTAAAAGATTGAAATGCTCTAAGTTTAGCAGTTCTTGCCAATTAATGTTTTTTCTATGGGAAATTCATGTTTTTCACAGTATCTCTTTGGAAGTAACATATTATAACTGAACTATAGAATTAAGGTGATTAGCCTTAGACGGTTGGAAAGAAAATATGTCATGCTGGTATCGTATAGCAGTCCAAATCCCATCCGAAGCTTAGCTGGGACATTAGACAGAAAAGGCCAGAGTCCAGACTTGCCAACAATGTCTATGTTGCTAGGTATACAAAACCACAGTTAAATTTCTAAGAGTTTAAGTTCCATGTGGCGTTTTTCAGTGGGATATGCGCTTTAAAATATTATTTTTGTGTCCTTTTAATTCAATTTCAATGTTCCATAAAATGCTTGCATGTAGTGACTGTTTTAGCTTTTAGTACAGCCATTTGAAAGCTAATAATCCAATTTTCAGTGAGTTCATTGCCAATGCAGTATTCTTTCTTCTTCTTATTATTATTATTATCATTTTTCTCTTTTTCTTTTTTTTTTTCTTTAAAAAAATGGCATGCGATGGCTGTATTCATTACTCACAAAATATAAGTTTAAGATAGATTTCTGTTCAGTTCTTGTTTTATGGAAAATCTTTTGGGTGTTGCAGAATATAGAGTGCCCCTTAGTTTTATATTCTAATGTAGTATATATTTGAGTTAGTTCAAGTCTGATGATGCTTTTTGATTTCTGAAATTTTACTTGTAGTGCACCCTAAACCCAAATTGTTTGTTAAATGACATAATTGTAGAGAAAAAATTATTACAAAATACTTTCTTACTTGTTGAGGTGTAATTTTGGTCAAATACGGAAAATAAGGAGGGAAGAGGATGGTTTCTGGAGGTGAGATAGGAGAAGGTTCTGTCTGACCAGTAGGCAGACTATGATCATAATTTGACTGGCTTTAGGTGAGCATGTCATGATGCAATCCCATCAAATAGGGATGCTGAATCCAATCTCTAATAACTTGCCTAAACATTTTATTGCTAAGGACTCTGGTTATTCCAACAGTGTCATAGTTGATGAATATTCACAAATAATCCAAGTAGATTATCGTAATTGTAGTTTGGTGTCATAGAAGGTTATCCTGGGGATTATCATGAGCTGTGGGCATTAATTGCTTTTTAGTTTTTACTCTAACATAGCTTTTGGGTATATCAGCAATGCAGGTTGGACATATCTTTTACATTATAGAGACTAGCTTCTTGTGAGCCTCTTTGTTATATGCTCCTAAATAACATCTCAAGCTAGTCTGATAGATAATTAATAAGAGACATACTATACAGAGCAAAACTGAATTATAGATATTTATAACATATGGCTACATGTATACAATGAAGTAACATTGCTAGTGGATGAGGAATAAGAATAAAGCTCTATCTAGGAAAGATTTAAGTTATGGAACATTCATTCTTAAGAAGTCTATTATGACCCTTGGACATCATGGCTCCTTTTGGGAACTTGCTGCACCTTTAATCCTAGATGGCGTGACAATATCTTTCAGCAATGCTTTTCCAAGTATTGCATGTACTTTTCAAGAAGTAAGCTTTACCATGATAACATTGGATTAATTTTGAGTATCTAAGTATCTAATATCTAGTAAGTAGTAATCTTACACAAGTATGAAATATCTAGTAATGTCACACACATTCTCACGTAAGAGAATGGTATCCTAGTTTCTCAATTACTTAAGATTATGTTAATTATTATTTGTCAGAGAAATACATTTACCTAAAATATCATAAAATTATTGACACTCAAGCAATCTTCTAAGTTGGTACCATATTAAATATGAAAGAAGTCCGAGGTCTCCCTTTGCCAGTCATCATTTATCCATAAAAGAAATTATGCAAAGTTCACCATCAATAATCTAAAACCAAACAAGTTTCTATATTTAAGAAAAGTAAATCAATATATAGTTTCTCTAATTGATTTTGAAGTACATACAATCTAACCAATACAGCTATAATTTAAGATGGAACATAGTAATGCAATCAACAATTTATTTTGCTTTTGTCTACTACACTTATTGATATCAAAAGATAATGAGCTGAAGTTAATGTGAATGAACTTCTGAGAAGGCTCATTTCTATGCTCAGGATACATTCTGGCTTGCATGATTACTTTTAACTTTAAGATGTTAGGAGTGGAATGGCCAACACTAATTGATGTAGAAATAATGTATAGATTGAATAATAAGGTGCAACTGTATCAGTTCCATGCCAGAAAGAGGTTAACCAATTCAGTCCTCAGAAAGTGAATACTAAGAAGAGTAACCATTGGCTGGCAAGGATTTCCCTAAACTAAACCTGTTTTTTTTTAAGTCATAGATGAATGCGGAGTCGGAGGTGTATTAGTCTTGATACTGACAGATATCTGTTGTATTCTTATTACCTAAAATCAGTAGCTTAAAGGCAGAAGTGCATCAAATATATAAAAGCATTGAGTGCTCCTTGTTAATCTAGGGACTAGAGGCTTCAAAATAAACACTGAAGAATCTTGTGTAAATGAGTGATGGTGAAGAAATGATGCTGAACATATGAAAGAGCAGAAATTGATATTTTGAGGGACCAAAGATCAGGTTGGAGGAGCTTTTGAAAAACTAAGCTTGACTGCACTGCGAACTTTTGAGCTATTAAACAATGACCTCCACAAAAACTTTGCACTTCCAATGGCTGAACTTTGTTCTTGCATATCTTTTCCTTTGTAAAAAGTGCAAAGTGCAAAGTGCAAAGTGCATTCTGCTTTTTCTATAAGGTTCTACCATCAGTGCACACTTCACTTCCAACTTTTCCCCTTTCTCTTTTCATTTTTTAAGTTTCTGTAAACACATGGAAGAAATGTCCTGTCTGTTGAAGAGCTTAAGAGCGTTTATTGTAGGTTGAGAGCCTTTAACATTGATTCTACATAGAAAATCTAGGAAATTTAACCAAGGTTTTGCTTCTTTCCTTCATGTGTTGTGATTTATGTTTATTTAAGGGAAATGGTAAGGAAATTTAATCAATTTTAGGATATCTTAATCTGGACTTTATTTTTTGTTGATGAGGTATATTTTGTCATTTATTTCACCATGGCAATATCTTTTGCAGCATAATATTTGTGAACGAATAAAGCATGAAGTCAAAGCCAATGCTTTCTGAGTAGAGAAATTGACAAAAGATGCATGTGATCTGAACCATAGAATTGAAGCTGCTCGACTTAGATTTCTAGGCATTGTACATTCAGAGGCTACAACTGTTGTGGGTAAAGTGAAAGCTCCATTGACAATGTTATAAGTTTTTTTACAAGTGGCTGAACTTTGTTCCCTTTACGGATATCCCTCAAAAAGTGAAAAAGCGCAGCATTCTTTATTAAAGATTAATGTGGGCCAACTTCTTTATTATAATTATTTTTGGGTAGCTCCTTTAACTTGGCTTCTAGTTCCAGTCAACACCAAAACTCTGGACACCTTCAATGAAGGGATGAGAACTGACTGGTCTACATCGATACTCCTAGTCATCCACAGTCAGAGTGGTTAACTGTACGGTATCGTTAACAAATGAGAATCTTGGTTGAAATGTTTACTGTATGAAAGGAAAAGTACTGATACTTGACAAATGAAATTGCAGAAATGGATACTTCAAGCCCTTGAGGATCAAGGAGGACCTTGATTTTAAAGTAAAAGGATCAAGAAGGGCTGATGATATTCACAGAATGGAACAGGTATTATCCACTGAAGTCATAAATTAAGGTCCTCCAGTAACCCCTTCTACTTTTGTTAGAGCTATTAATGTCTCAAAAGTATAGATGCCGTTTTTGAGGAGGTGGCAAATTTACCGCCCTTTTCCCCAGCTACGCGACATAGAAGTTGCTGACTGGGCAGGATGGTGCATTCGAGTAATGTGAATATTGGCCTGAAGATGATATTTATGGTACATATAATAACCCTTTTATAGAATGATTGTCTTGTCTCTTTTTTTTTCTATATACTCACCAAACAGAGTCAGAATGGTGACAACTTAATATTTACTTCTGGGATCTCCAGACGGGTGCTACTATTTCTCTACCTTTTAACCCAAGTCCTAAATCTGCAATATTTATTTTATGGTATGGGCATGTAGCAAATGCTAAGCTTTGTTAATAAATTTCCTAGTCTTAAGAAAGGATAATTGCCAAATATGCTTTTTACCATTCTGATGAAACCAAGGAATCTCAATCTGTGATGTATATTTGATTAGCAAAATGCTTTATCAATATTCTCATGCAAGTTAGGAGGCATACAAAACTATTGTTCATTAATGAACAATGAAATAGACGAGATTCCTGTGCTCTTTAGTTTAATTTGTACTGATAAACAAAGAACTCCTCTACAGGTTATGTCCTGCTTGGTTGTGGGATGCATGTGGGTGGACTTCCATGTATTTCCTGGCAAAACCAAGATCCCTCTTGTTCTGTATTAAAGCCAAAACACTTCCTTCTGTTTTAGAGCTAAAATTTTTTGGCAACACTTCTGATAATGAGCACAGGGATTTTGATGCAGGCATAAATAGCAGTGGAACATGCTGCTTTAACTTCAAAGGACGTAGTTATTCACTTATGTGCATCTCTCTCATTGTCATAGACTCCTAGGCAGAATTCTATCTTATTTTAACTTCACTCAGTGCTGCTTTTTACTTAAATTAATATTCCTGTCTACTTGTGGTATGATTTATGACTAAGTTGCTTTTTCATTTTCAGACAGAGACACCCCTGCTTGTCTAAGGTGGTGCACAAGGAATCTTCAGCCAGAGAAAAAGAGTGGGGCTAACAAAAAGGCTTCTATAAGGTTCGAATAATCTTTGCTATAAGAGGCTGGCCAGAATTTTGGTATTGGATCTTCTCCTTGTTTATTGCTGCCTTGTTGAACTTTGCTCTTTTCCCCCCCGGAAAAGGTAACGTATAGAATTTGCTTTCTTAAAGTGCAGTACATTAGGTCATGCATTTACTATGGCAAATTCTTTGATATTTTATTTCTTCCCTATCAACCTAATATGTGAAACTGTAAAAGAAGCTGGAACACCAAGAAGAGAATAATTGTAATTGCAAAGAACTAAATTCCAAAATTATAGGTATACATGCATGTACAAGATAGCAGTAGCGTGATCAAGACAATCAACAAAATTACTAAACATATACTATCTAATTGATTCAGACCAATTAGACTGAGAAAGATGCAGTGTCAGCATTATAGCTTTACTATTAACTCATACAATTCTCATCTAAAGAGGTTTCTGCTTCCTTTTCCTTTTGCCTTTTCACGCTGCATTTAGAATGAAGGGACAATACCATATCCAGCTTCTGTCATTAGAGTTGTGGAGAACATCTGGTCCACTTCAACCTCCACATCTGTTCTCTTTGCAAACCGACCCTTGATCCGAGGTCTTGTTTCTGCATATGCCTTCCTTGAAGCATACCTTATTGTCTTCTCAAACTTTCTTGTCTTCTTCTTCTCTCTGTATCTCAGGACTCTGGCCTCCCTGTCCATTGGTGTAAGTTGGGTTGGCATCTGAACAGAAGGTCCAGAGAAGAGGTCAATTGTACCTTTGGGAGGCCGTGCATGCGAGATTGAGATATCACTCATTGTTGATTCTGGCACAATGCCAACATCCACAGAAGAAACGGATACCTAACATGGTCCACGAAAAGTTAGAAAAAAACCATTTAACTGACTGACTAGATAGGGTTTACTATGTATGCAATTTATGTGCAATTCTAAGATGAAGCCGAAAGAGACAGCACTGCATGTTAGGAAAATAGAACCATTTATCATTCTAATATATTCACAAACACTGGAAATACAAACATTAAACCTAACATATATATATATATATATATATTTGATAATTTTCATAATGGAGATCATAAGCAGTTTAGTAGAAGGATTTATAACAGTTCTGAGTTAGAGAATTTCCTAGTATAGGTAGAGCTTAGTTTGAGAAGTGAACACGAAAAGATGAATTCTTACATATTAATTCTCTAGAAGATTGCTGGAAAGAAATTTTAATTTATCTCTCAAACCATCTATGAAGAAATATATGGTAAATGCCTTGATTATTTAAAGAAAAGTTACATAGTTACTTCAAAAAATTTAAAAACAGAACTTTGACTTGTAACTTTGAACTAAGATTCTTGTTAGTTCTGTCTTTCTTTTGTGACTATAAATGGAAGGAGAAGGCTTTCTTTACAAGTTTCACTGAAAGTATTGTTGATTGTTAGGAGCTTACTAAGAAATTAGGCTTTGAGTACAAGATAAATGATTGCAGATTCATGTTCTTAATAGGTAATACTTACTGCAATTTTAATGTTAATATAAAACCATTATTATGTGAAATCTCTGACCTGGAACAAGGACAAGAAAATAAAAGTCTCAAGATATTTGTTCTATTTGATTCCACTCTTTATGGAAGAAAGGTAAAGTAAAGAAGAAAAGCAAGCTAATAAAGTGCAGAAGGAAAAAAGGATGATACTGCTTAGACTTTAATTTTTGAAGATTGGATATTTATCTGGGAACCTCTACCTCAGCAAACAAAACATAGGGTGAAGAGCAATTCCTTAAAACCATAGACAAAGATGACACCAGGAAAAACTAGCTTTACCAGGGTTACTACTTACTCCTGTTTTTAGAATTCAGAGAATAACAGTTGGAAAAAGGCCTACAAAAAGTTGCAGAACAAGCCATAAGATTTTACATCACTTTTAGAGAATGTGGCATGATTAATTGCTTTAACATAAATAAGGTTATAACCAGCATAAGAGCTAAAAAACACATTCCAAGATTTCCAAAACTATTTATTGTCAAGATTGCATGTTAAGCTGATAAAAACAGAGGCGACTATGAAAAATTTAGAGGTGGCTGAATTAAATGCTTTGATAAGAAATTGAACTCAACCTGTATCAAAAACTTCAAGCTGAAATCACTTCTATGTTCAAAATCAAATGACCACATAGATAGTTTGTAGCAAAGGGAAACTTACACTGTGACTAATGGAACCATTGTAGCTGTATGCAGCTTTCGATGATTCATAATCCAGGCCAAACTGAAAACTTTGATGTTGCTGCTGCTGCAAGTGATCTTTGGCTTCTCCAGATTGAACAGGTACAACACTGTCACCCGCATAACCCTTGTGTGGGACGCTATAATGTTGCTGCTGCTGGTTATACTGATCAGGGAAGTGATTTTCCACACTTGAATTGTACTCCACAAGGTCCAGATACTCATCAACCTCCCCACTGAACAAGTAACCGTTATTCTGGTTGGTGCTATTTTTTCTAGGATTTAGCAGTAACCATGAAGCTGCCTCATCCTCATCCTCCTCAGCAATTGTGTCATCTCCTTCGAGATCCATAAAGCCATCTTCAGTTTCAGCTGCTGATGCCATTTTTCTTCCACCTTGCTCAGTTGCTGAGGAACCATATAGGCTCCCTGAAATTGGAAGAATTGGAACACGTTGGTGGCGACGTGCGAGTGGATTGGCAGAGTGAATTTCAGCATCACATGTAGTGCATAAGGATGCAGCGTCTGCCTTGCACAAGAAGGCAGCAGGTGCACGCTCACAGGCCTCACACACCCATACACGTTCATGGCGCGAGGCCACCCGGTTTGCAGCATGCACACGGGCATCACATCCACCACAGAGGTAGGCAGAGTCTGCTCGACAGTACACTGTGCAAGCTGCAGAGCGGCATGTGTCGCATACACGTGCCCAGTTATTGCCTCCGGCGCCGCTGCCAACATCATTTGTTTCCTCTTTCAACATTTCTTACAAACAAGCTCCCAAACTCGACTAAGTTTGAGTGTGAGCACAGTGAAAAGAAGTGAGGAAGGGAGGTCTAACTGTAGGGAAAGCCAAGTGGGGAGAAGAGAATCCTGGTATGGACACATGGCAACAAGTTAGTGGCTGCGAAAAGTTGTTACGTTATCTTGTGGTTAGCTTAGTTTTGAGGTGGGCCCGGGACCCACAAGTTCTACTTTGGCTTTTCGAATAATGTAATGGGAAGGAAGTTCTGAGCTACTTCTTCAAGTAGATGAAAAGATTGTACTCGCCAGTTTCGGCTATGACACGTGGCAGTCAGACATGGCTTTGGGTCCACCGTAAATTGCTGTAAGATGCTGTATTGACACGTGTCTCTCTGACATGTTAGCACCACGTGGTCATGTATGAGGTTTTTGGCCTCCTGGGGTATTGCTGTGTTGGATGAAACAGTTGTGCCATGTAATCAGCAATCACCTAATTTCCTTATCAATGGAAGAACAATAGTCTTAGTCTGCATTTCCAGCAATCTTGTTCTTGTTTATTTGTTGAACAATGATCCTTCCCAATGTTGTTATCGATGAATCTTTTGCTTGTAGAGTTTGACAGATTAAGGTGTTTCTGATTCATGGTGTTTAATGAAAATCTGTTTTGACAGGTTGAATTTAGTTTGGAACAAGTTTGATTTTATCTGTCAAGCAAGAATAAAGAACTCTCAAATGGAGTTCAAACTGTTGAACTTTGTACATTTAATCATGATATTGCAGCTGTTTCTTTCAACTCTGGTAAGATTTATCTGATAAAATCAACTGCTGCAATCTAAAGCTATGTTGGAATGATACAGACTTATAACTGCATCAGCAATGTTAACTTAATGATCATTAATGAACAGTTGCCGTCCTTTAACTGTATAAACTAACCTCATTCACATGCATGCCTTCACAGGTTAACTCTAAGAAAAGGGACTAGAGAAATGAAGCACCATATTATCTGCCTTCTTGTCAAGGTAACCAAAATTTTAAAATATATATATATATATATATATATATATTATTTGTTTGATTAATTTTTTGGGGTATGAAATTTAAGTATCCGGTAATTACATTAAATCTCGACTAATCAGTTGTTTGATTAATTAAGTACATGCATGTTATAACGGTTTAATGAAAAAATGACACATTACAACAAAGGTTTATTTCCCTCTTATAAACTTTGCTCAAATTGTGAGCAGTGAGGTGGCCCAACCATGAGATGACATGTCGTGCTGAGTTGTATCATTTCAGACCGCGTTCTTATCGGAACATTGCTTACGTGGATATGCAAGCAGTAATCACCTGATGACAAAGATGCTGACTCGGAAAACCCTAGAGGAATTCATCCGACCAATCGGAAACTGCTACGTGGGTGGCAACTAGATGAGGATGCAGCTACACCACAAATTGTGGAAACTATAGAGTGCTGATGTGAACCCTTCAAAATGGCCTCTAGAGTCATGGGTCCAACCAAAAAGGTTAATATCAGCACTTGCTCTTCTTAAGTCTATTGATGTGCAATTTGGTATGGTCTTTTGGCCCCCAACCATCAATGCTTAAAAGTTGAATTTGCATACTGCTTTTTCGCCTTGTCTTAATCGCTTAATTTGATCATGAAATTATCGAACAAAAACAAAAACAAAATATGTGGCCCAAATTAATACTTTCTCCACCCCTTTTTACCCCCTGACTCACACTTTTTTGTATGTACTAATCAAGAAATTTCCCCTTTTTTGGAAAGATGATTCAAACATAAAATCTCATGTCATTATGAATTTAGTTTATTGTTATATATACATCATTTGGTTAACAAATGGTACACTAAATCTATCTCCTTTTTTTTTTTTTGAGGTAAATTGGACTTTCATTTACGATAAAAAAACAGTACAGTCAGATTGCAGAGGATTATTAAGCTAAATTGGTATATTCTCAATCCATACAATTTCTTCATTTAAAGATAATCCAAAACGAGCAAGTTCATGAGCAACTACATTGCCATGTCTACTAAATCTATCTCTTTAATTACATTGCATGTTGAAATGTTCCTCTTTAGCCTTTAACTACTGATTTACTACTTTTTCCAATAAAAAAAAGGTTTGTAACCCATTTAATACTTACTATTAACAAATAAATTAAAGTTTTCGGGTAATACTGATAATAATACTTGTGTATATATAATTTTTGGTACATTACTTGTGTATATATAATGATGACATCAAAATATATATATATATATATAGTAAACAGTCACATGAACATGATATATGTTTATATAGATTAGTGTCTAAATATTCTTAATTTCGATGATTAAGATATTTAAACCTTAACAAATTCATATATGAGGGGAAAAAAAGAAAATATATATTTGTAAATATTAGTACGTGACTGAGAAGTAACCACGGAGTCTAGGATTTTCTCTAGAGCTAAACAAAGCAAGTTTGGGTATCCAAAAATGGGGAAAAAAATTGTGCGCCAATTAATTTGGATAAGGTCCTAATAAGCCTTATCAGCCAAATTTGTCCAAATTAGGGCAACAGAAATTTCTAGCATAAGACATGCATCTTTGTCAGGTTTGCTTGAGGACGAGGATTCTTATACACAAACTTAAAACCTCCAGGTTTTTAATTAATGTTTCAACATTGTACGATTTTTTTGATCCCTTTTTTTGTTTGGGTGTTTGCTGGTTTAGGATAAACATTGTCAAATCTTCTCTATCAACTAGATTTTGACAAACGATTTTATTTTGTTTCTTTTTGAAAATGTGAAGGAAATGTTTTAGACGGTTGCTTGGTGCTGTCCCCAGTCGGTAGGTTAAATGTTTTGCAAAGACAACATTTAATTCAAAACTACAGACGGTTTCTTTCTTTCCGCTTATTAAAGATGGATTTCATGAACAACGTTGTTAAGTTAAGTGGAAGGAATTTAATGTTCCATAAATAAGATTTAGGGTTCAAATCTTATGAATGGAGAAAATAAACGCTGAAAAAAGCTTTATTTCATTTGAGTTCACACATGCTTAATCTACCTGATATCGGGGTTTGTACCAACAAGAATGAGTAATATATGGATAAGAACATGCTATTTTGTTTCGAATGAAAAAATCGAAGTTCTCCATCACATTATATCATGGTTGATTAGTACTCCATTATGTTATTGTGATCTAAATTAAGGATATACAGAAAAGAAGCATGAATCAAATGTTTTTATGAGATTTTTGATGACTTGTATTGTATTCCTAACAAAAGAAGTAAGTGTCTTTATTACATTTAAGCATGAATTAAGCACAAATAGGTACCGATTTGCATTTGATACTTAGATCTTAGAGAGTAATTAATTTTGGTCACTAAATTTCAAAGTTAACAATTTACTAACAGCTATCACAACTATTAACTCATTTGATTTGATAATGCTAATGTTGTACTGCAAAATAAAATTTTGGGCTTAAGAGTTAAGAGTAGCTTCACTCATGGACATTTCTGCTCCCAAACACACCGTACAACAATGATTATGTGTGACTGAAAATATTGTTGAAGCGTATACACAAAATGAGGTTTTTTATGCCTTGATAATGCAACTTGTTGGGTCAACAATAAGAGCGATTATTTTACAGAACCGGACTCGTGAGAGTATCACAGAACTAAGTATAAAACATACTTAATAAAAATCATATTAACGTGGGGTTGAATCGAGTGATAAACGACTCGTTCTAGTTTAAGCAGATTTAAGGCTCGAGACATCGTATACACAGTCGTCCATGTTACACATTAGTAGATTCACCTACCAAACTCAAGTGTGCAATGGATCGAAACCGGATTAGTAGGAGCAAATCTCTAAATACCGAGTGGAGAAAAAAAAATAACATAATTAAAATCATTTACTAGCATCTACTTTTATAGAGAGTGATTATGTGAGAGTTATAGTATGGTTAGTGGTATTGGAATTGTAGTTTTGTTATTGGGCTCTCAAAGACTGGATCTTGCAGCCCAATATAGACTTGAAGAAAATTCTTTAAACATACCGAAGCTGGAAAGTGGAAAAACATGGGATGGGCTTTTCTTATTTGGACAGGAGAAGTATTGACTATGAAGCCTTCTCCACCCATAAATTAAAATAATAAAAAAAATTGAAATAAATTATGGAATCGAAATGTTAGAATAGAATAGAATGAAACGTTTGTAATGATCGATCGGTGATGCACTGGTAACTCTACTCAAACTTCTTATCAAATTCTTTAACATATGCATTTTCATCAATGGGTTTCTTTTTTTTTTTTCTCTAGTTTTGGTTGTGAGTCGGTGAGTTCTTTTTATTCTTTTTGTTGTTTCTATCAATTATGTTATGTTTCTGTTCCATTTTAAGATTATATATATTGGGAAATTTTGAGGCTATCTGTTTTTTTTTTTTTTCTCTTTGGGATTATATCAAGATAATTACTCTGTTTGGTAGCTGAGAAACTATGGGATAAGAAATTGGTTGAGAGTATTTTGTTAAAGTTGATTTTTTTCCCCTTTCTTTCATTAGGTAGAACTAAAGGAACGAATTACGATTTCCCTTTAAATTCTAAAGATTGAAGAATATAGCAGTGGATTGGTAGAAAGCTTATAATTTTTGGTTCAGTGGAAGGTTTTTTTTTTTAAAATTTTATGATCATATTCTTTTAAGATAAAATCAAGGTTATTTTTGGTGTTAGATATCAGAAAAGCAGTAATATTATTTGTTTTTTGTTGTTTTATTTTGTGTCATTTTGTTGAAATTACGATAGAATTGTGGAAAATATATGGATTGTGCAAAACCACCTTTGGCTTTGATGATGTTTCAACTATGCTAATTAACCCTGGCCAGAAAGTTGCTGATTAACTAGGAAGTAGGGTGTGTGTTTGCCTATATGAGAGATGTTGGGAATATATCTAAATGCCTTTGTATGTGCGCGTGCATGTGCCCAACTCTTTCATCATTTCTTTACAGTAAGTATTCTGTTAAGACAAATTAGAAATTCAAAAAACTTGAGTTCTGATTGTTTCTTGTAAGATTTTAATCAGGAAGGGTGGGTGCTTAGATGGTGAGTTAGTTAATTTTGAAAGTATCATCGCCTCTGATGAGCTTGGTTGGAGCTAGAAGTATCATACAAGTCATGGCTAAAGGCAATTTTCACTATTTTAAGGCTTTTAGTGCTCAAAAAGAAAGGATAAAGAAGGAAATAAGGAAAAAAAGAATAAACTGATACTGCACATCATTTTCAATTTGTTTAGGATTAGGCTGGAGGAACAGAGGCTATGGTGGACCTGTATATGTTTTTACAGATAACCTGGTGGAGTACATCAGGTATACTGGCTAGTGCATCCTAGTTAACATCTAGTGGTTGTGTTGGGATATGTTGTGTGTATCTGTGTTTTATTTATTCCTTCTTTTTCTTCGAGGAAACATACATGTATTCTGCTTTTAATTTTTTATGTAGAAATGGAGTTTATAATAGGCTGTTAAATTAATGGGAAAGGTTGGTTAAGCGTGTTAATTCTCAGTAGGGATAATCTCTTGCAGGTGAATTCCAATTACATAATTCAAATGAGGTTTATCTTGAGTGATAAGCTGATTATTGTCATCTTGTGTTATAGGAGTTGTGCTAGTTGTGTTAATTAGTTGTAAAATAGTCATAGACTTTTTTTTTTTGATGGTTTCTACCAGGGCTCGAACCCCTGTTCTTGAGGATTGAAATGTAAGTATCCAACCATCATAACAAGAGGAGAACCGGTAATAGTCATAGACTTTGTCGTGCAAGTTTGATAAGATTGAGCTTGTGCTAATTGTTTGTGATGGTATGGGATTTATGGTTCGGCATCTTGTTGATTCTTAAGAGCTAAGAAGTAGTACTGAATGACTTATGTTGCACTGGATAGAAATTTGTGCAAGAGAGTGGGTTCTTTTTATCCTTGGCCAAAGGAGGGCAAAGGGGATAGAAATGATTTAAGTTATGAAAAGTGCTTTTGTTATGTAGGGAAATTACATACATATATTTTATAGTTTGCCACTCGCTGGAGCTTGTCTTCCTCTCTGATGATTTTTCTACTTGTCTGGTATTCAGTTTTGCTTTAGGAGCATCTCAATAGTAGCTTAATTTTCTTTTTACCTCTCCATTCTTTTTATAGTTTGTACTTTAAATAATTTGTTTCAGCTGAAGAATGGTTAAGCAAGCAGATTACTGAGCTTCAGAAATTTACAGGGAGTGAAAATGGAAAAGCCAGGGAAGTCAGATAGGATTAGTGATCTGCCATGGGATGTATTGAATAGCATCATTGTGCACCTGCCACTAAGAGATGCAGCAAGGACTAGTGTCTTATCGAGGAAGTGGAGGCATAAGTGGACTAGCCTCTCACAATTTGTCATCGACGATAAATGCTTCCCCTATTCTTTGCCAGACAAAGCCAGATGGGGAGAAGTTAGGAGAATTTTTGACCAGGTTCGATCAAATCACAGTGGCCCAATAGAGAAGTTCAAGCTTGCTGCTTATTGCCACCCAGACCACTCTGATTTAGATGAGTGGATAGTTTTCCTGACTGGGAAAGGTATCAAGGAGTTAATTCTTCAGGACTTCAGCTTTATTAGGCGTTTTAAATTGCCTTCATGCCTTTTTTCTTGTCCTCAATTAATCTGCTTAGAACTTCATGGCTGCATTTTCAAACTCCCTCCCACATTTAGAGGTTTTAATTGTCTGAAACGCCTTCAGCTCACTCAGGTTTCCATTATTAGCGAGACTCTAGATCATTTGATTCATAGCTGCCCTGTTCTCGAGAGACTTACCCTGTTGCACATTGATCATTTAGCAATTCTCAGAATCCACAATCCAAACCTGAAGTACTTGAAAGTAGATTCAGAATTTGAAGATCTCTCTCTTGAAAGCAGTCCACTTTTGGCTAGTGTTGATATTCGCATGATCCCTATGGCTGGAAGAACTGTGTGTCGGCAATTAGAGGAAGGGGATTTTTCTAACTTAATCAGAGTTTTGAGCTGTTTAAATGGTATCAAGAAGCTCACGTTGTCCTCTTACTTTATTAAGGTAACATTTTATGTTTCTGTTTCTTCTCCTTTTGCAGCTTACCAGTGTATTTCTTTTACTGACATGATAGAAATATTGCAATTGTTCGCAGTTTCTCTCTAATGGCAGTATACCAGAGAGATTTCCAACACCACTCTCTAATCTTTTGTCGCTTGACCTTAAAGAAGTAAGGTTTAACAGTTTTAAGGATGTTGCTGCTTTCTTTTCCATACTTAGAAGCTCCCCAAATCTAGAGGAACTCATTATATCGGTTAGCCATTTCCCACTATACTATATCATCTAATATATTCTTTTTTATACTTTTACTTAAAGTCACTGTTATGTTCTCTCCGTTTTAATGAACTATTTATACCTACAGACTTAATGTCTTGTTGCTTCTTTAGGTCGGCCATTCAAATGAGGTTTTCAGACCTGTTGTTGATTTTCTGAAAGAACAATGCCAATATAATTTCTTCTTCAGCCATCTTAAGGTAGTGAGGATTAGAGGCCTCTATGGTACCAGACCTGAATGGGAATTTTTAAAGCTCATACTTGCTCATTCTCCAGTCCTCGAGACATTGACGATAGTAAAATATGGAAATGAGAGGGTTCCTGAATCGTTATTGCTGCATGTTGAGAGAGCTTCTGCAAATTTGAAGATTACAAGCTTAACATTGTAGGCCAGCTTTACACTATTCTGGTAAAAGGCGTCCTCAATCCTTATTACTGCAGCAAAAGTGAGAAAGCTTCAACATGTAACAGGTGCGACTTTTAGATAGCACAATAGGTGCCAGATATATATATATAGTATTACCATTTGCCTTTTTTGTTAATATATGAAGATAGGTCATGCATGTCAAATTCAAGTTATTGAAAATGTCCAACTATTATGTTTGAGTTTGACGTTATATATATGTTGAAAATATTGAATAATTGTAATTATTATTACTGACAATATTTTTTATGTTCGAAATTAAGTAATTAATAAGTTTAACTAATTATTTCTTGGAATTTTATAATTATAATAATTAAAAAAATAAAGGCTAGACTGGCTAGTTAAGAACGGTCCAAATATGCTCTATTCTAAATGGCCAAAAACATAGAAGTTTGAAGCCTTACAAAGGCCCATTGATAGTCCTTAATTCACTTGGACCTTACATAATTCTAAAAGCTTGGGACCAAAGTAGATTGAGGTCATTATGAATGGGTTTGGACATACTTAGGGACATGCCTGCCTTTCACATTTTTTATGTAAATTTTTTATAAATTTCAAAATTTATTTATCAGAATAATAAACAGAAGTTAATTCATCCTAGGAAAGAAGATTTAGTATACTTTTAAGTAAAAATCCCATATATAGACACAATGACAATCATTTTTATCTACAAAAACAGAGGAATTCGAACTCATACTCTTTCGAGAAGTAAACACCAACCACTTAAGCTAGAACAATCTGAGTGTTTGAAAAATAATTATACCCAATTTAAATTTAAAGAATAAGAATGACTGAATCCAAAACTATTAATTTGTACATTAAAATTCCTATGACTATCTTTCTTTTATATCTAACTATATAAGAATACTTGTTTAAATAATAATCATTACAATAAGTGAGACCTTTGAACAAAAAAAAATTACAATAAGTGAGACCGACCAAAGTTACTAAAGTAAATTAGAAAATGAAAATCAAACAAAATAATTAGAGTAAATCTAATGATGTTGTCTTATTATTAATTACTAATTAACTAGATGATGATTGAGTAGTGTAATAATTAATTGGAGGGTGACAATTGAATCAACCTTTTTTTTTTATTCCACATCACATCACATGCATCTTTCTTTGACGAGAGTCTCCCTTGTTTTCAACCAAAATCATTGGTCTCTATGGGGCACCCTTCCACTATGGAAAGATGAAGCCACTTTCTCTCTCTTTGTTCATGCACATGATAGCATGACATAATAATTCTTAACTTTAATTATCCACCCCAAAAAATTTGGACAAAAAAACAATCTACAAAACCAATTGGATATTGATAATTCTCGGGATGCTTTTGTAAAAACTTTTTCAAGATAGTTAACATAGACTACAAGTACATAGTATGAAATATCTTATTTATCATTGTCATTCTTGTATAAGACTGTATATCTATGTGATTGGTTGAGATGATAAGCGATATTTATCTCAATAAAGATGAGAATATAATATATTAATATATACTGATTCATAAATAAATTTCTTAAAAAGCTTTAAGCTTTCATGTTAACTCGAAAGGGATTAGTCTTGTTGAACAAAAAAAAAGGGATTAGTCTTAAGTCAATAAAATTTGAAAATGCCCCAGATTACACCCAAAAAAAAACCCCATCTCAAATTATAGAGTGATCATGTATATTCTTATAAACTTTTCTTTATTCTTAGCAAGAAAAAAAAAATCTTTTCTTTATACATACAACACTTTAATATAGTTAACATTTCTCTTAATAGTAATTTAAAAGAAACTGTTGAAATTATGAAGTGAATTGTCTAGTGAAGAATAGGTTAAAACCTAAAAGTCAAAGGTCAGCAAAGCCTAGAATGTAAAAGTAGCAATTGGTCTCTTAATCTAGAAGTAGAAATGCGAAGACTTGAGGAGTAGACTTGGATAATATATATGTTTAATGATATGGTTTTCATGAATTACTTTGTACCAAATCCCAAAATTATAAACAAATTACTACTACTAAATTAGAGACAAAGACAACAAATTCAAATAAAAAGACAAAAGTGAAAGACTTGAGAAATGTTTTGAGTTTAACGTAAACAGAATTATAAGCAAGAAGAAGCCAAAACATGATGAACACTTTAAAAACAATGGGAAATTGTCGTTTTACTAGGAGTTTGCAGTGACATTGAAACCCCACAAAGCCACCCCTGATTTGTGCAATTTGCATGCAAAAATTTTAGAAAGTAATAATCAGAAAGATTCTTACGTGACTAATCAGTCAATTTTATCTCTTTTTCAAGGTCAGATACCGCGTTTTATTTCCTTTCTTATCTTCTAGATTTTGGATTTTGCATATTTGTGTGTTCATTATTCCTAGTTTTTGATCTTTTTTTCAACTTCAAGTTGCAAGGAAGAAAATATTTAACAATTTTAGCTATCAAAACTAAAAAACAAACACTCTATCCCATTACTATTGTTTTAGAATGTATTTCTTCTCATAATTCTATCCAAAATTATTAGAAATTTCAATTTTGAACTTTGAACAATGAACATACACAATACGATTAAACCTTTTGTTTAATAATATATAGGACCATATTGATTTATATATATATATGTGCAAAAATAATGCCCCACCCCCCACATGAATTTGTCCCAACTTATATTATTTATGTTCTTATGTATGGAATATCTGTCGCTGTGTACTTTTTTCATATACGACTCAAAATCTAACATTTAATATAAAGAGCAAAACCGCGTTTCGAAATTCTTGTATTTCTGCTTGAATAAATCTTTTGACAGCTGGGTTGACAGTGTTCATCCCACTTTCCCCAGTAACATTGCCAAAACTGCAGTTTTCGTATAATTTGGTGCACTAGGATAAAATTGCATTGAAGAATATATCATTATTATTATTCAAGCCCCATTTTTTGTACTATTCTATTGGTATCTTTTTCCTTCTTAATTTTCCTTTCTACCTTAGTTTGAATGGAATCCTTTGATTTATTGATTTACAAGGACATTTCCTATTCAAAGTATAGCTAGTTCTTGTCTACTGCAGCTTAAGTAGTAGTACATGATAAGAAAATAGCCCGACACTCTTGTAATTATGTCCTAATTTGCTTAAAAGATTCATCCGGAATCATTCAGACACGATTTGGTTAAAAGAAGAAAAAGTCTACTGACGAAGTTTACTTGCACTTTCCATTCATTAGAAAACATGTTTTCTTGAATGTAAAAATTGCTCTTAATTAACCATGTTGCTTCTTTGGTCAAAATCACGGGTATATATGGTTTACATCGACTAATCATTTTCGAGATAAGTAGGTCTATAATATGAGGGCCAAGCTTTCTCAATAATTATTTTTTTAATTCACAAAACTTGAATCTTAAATCCCAAACAAGCCAATATGCCCTTCTCTACTATGTTACTTTTCATCCAATTAATTAACTACAATACTTTTAGGGGACGTTTGATTGGGGGTGATCTTTGATCACCTGTGGTGATCTTGGCAGGTGATCTCAAATCACCCCGTTTGATTACACTTTTTGGTTTGGTGTAGTAATCTGGATTACCCCTTAATCATTCCTCTAAGAGTGATCTGGATTACCACCATAAACTTATGTAATCTTTGATCACCGGTGATCTTAAATCACTAGTGATCTAGGGGTAATTCTAACCAAACGCCCCCTTAGTTTTGTATAATGCATGGAAAAAAGGAGATAAAGACCTCACAATATATGCACATAGCTTGACACTTTTTCCCGTTTAATAGAAGCAATTTCAAGCTAAATTGAGTTGAATTTTTTGCCCTAATTTTTTTTTTTACATTTTCAAGTTTTCAATAGTACTAATATTGTTTAGGTCAAAATCACGGGTATATATTGTTTAGGTCGACTAAACATTTTCGAGCTAAGTCAGTCTATTATATGAGGCTGAAGCTTTCTTGATATTGATTTTCTTCATTCACAAGACTTGAATCTTAAATCCTGAACAACCCAATATGGTTTTCTCTGTTAACTATATATGTTACTTTTCATCCAATTAACTACAATACTTTTAGCTTTGTAATGCATTGGGGAAAAGGAGATAAAGACTTCACAATATATGCACATAGCTTGACACTTTTCCCCGTTTAATAGAAGCTATTTCAAGCAAAATTGAGTTTAATTTTTTGCCCAAAAAAAAGTTTACATTTTCAAGTTTTCAATAGTAACATTTTGGAGATCTTATATCTTTATACTTGATTTTGATGGTATTTAATTCTTATCTGTTTTAGGAGAGACCGAGAGTTGACACAAAAGTTGGAAGCAACCCAAAAATATGGGCTATGGCCCAACTTTCATTCTTATTATGCCCTGGCCCCTGAGTTAAAAACTTACGAATGAGAAATATCAAATCCTTGACCAGTCCAACAAATTAGAAGGGAGGATCTAAGGAATCTCAACTTGACTTCCGCCTTGAAAGGAACTCACAAGGCAAGAAAATATATACAATTCTAATCTAATGTCTTTAATTTTTTAATCTAAAAATAGAAATAATACCAATAATTTAGCATCCAATTGCCCATGAATAAATGATTGTTGAAATTTGATCTCTTGTTAGAATTGTCGGTTTCAAATTAGAGTTATTAGTTGGTACACTATTGGTGGAGTTTTTGAACTCCACAAATGGGTTAAAATGTTGACACTACCTATTCCATAGTTAATTAATTATTTAATATTTTTAAATTTATTATTTAATGAAACACATGTCAACCCTTTAACTCCGTATGTGCAGTCTACTAAACTTCACTGGCAGTGAATAGAATGAGATGAAAAAATGTGTACTATCATCTTGTAAGAGTATTCATATTGGTAATCAAACAATCAAATAAATTAAACATTTCTTTATACTAAATTAAAAAAATGAGTTCAAATCCATTTTTCCAACTAAAAAAATTGTTTATAGTTACCATGAGCATTAGAATTAAATTTATTCTATCATACTGCTAGCTGTATACAATTCTTCTACATGTATTTTGATATATTTTCTGATACGAACTACAAAGTCGATGTATATATTACAAAAACAAATACTAAATTAATTATTCCATGGTCAATTTTAAGTTTTTATCAACCCTTTTTATAATAAAAGTCATAAAACACAAAGGAGTTTTGACATTTTAGACATATAATATATATGTATTTTTAAAATTTTTGACCAAGGCCACGAAGCTGACTTAGCTTCATTAATTCAAACGTAGTGAAGCTGACTGAAACTTTATTCAGATATCAGCGAAAAACTGCACTTCCAGGAAGCTTATAATTGATGTCTACATTTGAACAAACACATATATATTTCCTAAAATCAAATGTCGCTTTTATTTCCCTTAAGGCTAGAGTTTTCAATTGCCTCTTTGTTTCTTTTTTTGCATTTGAAGACAAATTTTGGATTAATTTTAGATTGTTTCTATAGCTCTTCTACATGCATATATCTATATAATATTTGATTCGAAGAAATCCAAATCTTTTCATGAAGCAATTTGGAAGTTATATAATGCATTCAGGATGTTGACGAAGGAAATATATTATTTTGGTAAACGAGTTTAATTATTCTCTCATATCATCCTGTGATCAAGAATTCAATGAAAATAATTTTATTAAAACTTACAATATAATTTTTTTGCTACAAAAACTTACAATATAATGATGTATACTATTATTAATGCTAAAAACTCTTTTCCTATATGAAACTTAATTCATCCTATAATATCCTTCTAAATATTTTGTTCGATTATACGATCACATTAATTTGAATCAAAACCAAAATCACATGATTTTTGCCTCTGTAGTCGAGATGGTTAGAAACTAGAATCTATCTGAAAGAAGTATTTGAGACTTTTGACTTTTCTTGATACTCATTTCTCTATCTCACATGTATTAAAAAAAATCATCCAATTAGAATTGTTCACTCTTAATTAATCAACTATTTATATAATTACAAAAATCATTTATAATGAAACACGTCTAACACGTAGATATAAAATTAGTAAGCTTAAAAATAGTGACGCAATTAGATGAAGAAATTTGGTCAAGGGACAAGCTAATCAACATGTTACAAGATCATCTCTGGGTTTTGGACAAACTTACATGCATATATATACATCAATTAACGTACCCTTTGTTTGTATGCTTCTTCACCAATCCCACTAACATGCCAAACAAAACAACAGTCAAATCTCATGCATATCATAAGTTTCCAGCAAAATAGAATTATCCGAAAGGTCGTCAAGTCAATGGCGAGTCCGACCTGTACAAACAATTGATATCAGAGCCTGCCTAGTAGGGTTATTAATCGAGAGAGTATCAATTAAGAAGGTCCTGGCAGTCGTAACAGTGCAACAAGAAACAGGGACACCATGGATTAGCAAAGGCCCTATATTTTTATGAACTTTCAAATTAAGAATAATCTAAAAGAAGCTTAATTTGAAGATGGGTGGCAAGTCTCTCCTTGAACAGTGATAGCTTCGTAACTGTGTCGCAAGCTTATAATCCTTAATAGGCATGAAAAAACTTATACCCATAATAATAATAATTAAAACCTTCATGCTCAGTCAAGCAACTTTACCTTTTTGTTATTACATACAAACTTAATGTATATTTTATGGTTCATTTTGCTTTGGAATTAAGACAGTATTTTGGACCATATTATAATACAGTGTATAATTTAATTAGTTTATATACGATGTCCCATTGTATATTGGTAGTATATACCAATTCTTTGTTTAATGTCTATCCATAATTAGAATTTACAATTTCAATATTGAAATTTCGAATTCTATTTTTTTTTTTTGTGTTTATAAGAATTGCAACCATGCATTTTAACCTATAATAAGTTGAGTATATATATAATTTTATAAAGTTAATAATGCACCATATGGAAACTTATTTTGGCATAGTACTTATAATTTGTAGGATTTTTTTTCTTTTGGGTATAGTTTAATAAAAGCCTTTTGTGTCTATTGGATTCTGATTGAGGAAGGGTGAAGAAGATGGAAGAGAGCCTTAGAAATTAGACAAAATACTTTATGGTAGAGTAGAAGCTGGATCAATTTACTTAGTACATAAGATTATTGGAACCCATCAGACAAATCTTCTACATATTTTTATTAGCCTACAAGCAAGGAAAAAGTTACAAACAAAATAATTTAATTAATTAATACTGAAAAAGATCTTATATTAACATTATGATTATTATTCTAATCTTAAAAAAAGTAAAGAAAGACAATGGGAGATGTTGGTTTTTGTTTTACTTTTACTTTTACTTTTGTCTCCCTTGCCAAGCTGTGTTAAATTCCAGTATATGTATCTCATGCTTGAAACTGAAGCAAAAAAAAACCAAGGCAAAAAAAAAAGTTTGATGAAGCATAGCTTTCTGAAAAGGACATCGCACGTGTGTTACGCGTTGCCTCATTGACTTACACGTGTACAAAACCCAGACAAACACAATTGCATTACAAAAAGTATATTTATATAGATTTTTCCTTTTATAATATGTCAAAATAATTATTATAAAAAAATAATAGTAGTAATTTAAAAATAAATAAATAAAAATAGAGGATTTAGGCTGGGGGGGTCTTGATTCCTTCATTTATATATGAAGGTGGAAACTTGTTTATTTCCCTAACATTAACAAAGCCAAGCCTTTTGTTTGTTCTATCAGTGCATATACAATACAACTTTGAAAAGTGTTCCTTTTTCCTTTTAATCCTTTCCTTTCTTCCTCTGTCTCTTCTATTCCTCTGCTCTTGGTCTGAGTTGAGAGTGGGGAGTTTTTTGGAATAAAGAAAGAGAGATTATTGTTTTTGTTTTGAGTGTTTGGAAATCATAATAATCAATCATGGGAAGACAACCATGCTGTGACAAAGTTGGGTTGAAGAAAGGGCCATGGACTGCCGAGGAAGACAAGAAGCTTATCAACTTCATCCTCACCAATGGCCAATGCTGTTGGAGAGCTGTTCCTAAGCTTGCAGGTCTCCTTTTTCCCCATTTCTCCACAATTTGACTAAAGATATAAAGAAGTAGGAATATTAAAAAAAAAAAAGAATCATAACAACTTTGGGTATCAATTTGGATTCCTTAAGTTTTTGTTAGGAAGAAATGGGTATCTTTTGATTGTTTTTTTTTTTAAATTTGGAATCTTTTTGCTGCTTCAATGGATTTGTATGTTTTTCTCACTGGCTCTGTTGTCTGAGTTTCTTGGTGAAGAGTGAGAAAAGTTGACCATTAAAATGCAATGTTCAATTGTTTGAAAAAATGTCAGAAAGAAAATTAATCATATACTTATATATTTTTTTCCCTGGATGGGTTTTGGCATTGCAGGATTGTTAAGGTGTGGGAAGAGTTGCAGACTGAGATGGACTAACTATCTTAGGCCAGACTTGAAAAGAGGCCTTTTGTCTGAATATGAAGAACAAATGGTCATTGATCTCCATGCTCAACTTGGCAACAGGTTCCCTTTCTTTCCATCTTTCTGCATTTTTATTTTTCCTCACCAATTCCCTCTGTTTTTTCTTACCTCTGCTTTGAACATTATTAAAAGTTGGTGATTTTCCTTCAAATCAACTCCAACTTGCAAAAAGATTTCTAAGACATTAAATTATCAAAAAAAAATCTGGGTTTCCTCTCTCTTTCCAATCTGGACTTTGGATTTATTAATGCAAAACCAGCATTGATTGCAAAGATGGACCTAGCTTTTCCATTTGAGCATATTTTTTTTTTGGAATCATTATTTTCAATAATTTTTACCATTGTAGTAGACTCAGCCCCATGTACCCATTTCTTTATTATTGCATTCATCACTCATCAAAGTTGTTAGTCTAAAAAATATATATACATAGGATGGAGACCATCCCTTTTAAAATTTGAAACCAAGGAATAAAAATTTTTATTCTCCTTTGCTTTAGTTAGAGGATTATGACAAATTTCTTTTTATACATGAAGCTTTCTTATAGCCACGGAAGAAAGTCATCCTTCTTTGAAGTGGTCCCATATTTCACCTCATTATGAATTTTACTACTTTATATTATCACACTTGCCCTTTTTTTTCTTTTGCCTTTTTTTTTTTTTGAATTTCTGGGTCTTCAATTTCACTGAATTTTTAATCTTATTTTCACACTTGCAGATGGTCTAAGATTGCTTCTCATCTCCCTGGAAGAACTGATAATGAGATCAAGAATCATTGGAACACTCACATCAAGAAAAAACTAAAGAAAATGGGGATTGATCCTTTAACTCACAAGCCACTATCTACTACTGAACAACAATCCCAGCAAGAACAACAAGATCAGAAGAAACAAGCTTCAAAAGCTGCTGTCAAGTCTCAGTTGGACAAAACAAAGCAGCCTGAAACATCCTTAGAATCCACAATCACTGAAGCAAAAGAGGAAAACAAGAGCATGACAATAAGTAACCACCCATTGTTTGAACCAATGGAGATTATGAACATTAATGATGGTTTTTGCACTGATGAAGTTCCCTTAATTGAACCCCATGAAATTTTGGTCGCTGCTGCTACTGCTGCACCATCAACTTCATCATCAACATCATCATCTTCATCCTATTCCTCTGACTCTTCCAAGTTCCTGGAAGAATTGCAATTCCCTGACTTTGAATGGCCATCTGATTACAACACTAGCAGCAGCAGCAACAACAATAACAACAACAGTATGAATTTGAGCTTGTGGGATGATGATTTCAGTAGTACTTGGGACTTGCTGATGAATGATGATAGTGACAGATCAAAGACAGCTCTTGATTCATTTTCCTCTCCTTTAATTCAGTGTCCAAGAATGGGTTTTGATCAAGATTCTTGGACATATGGGCTCATTTGATTTGATTTGATTTTTCTTCTTTTTTTTTTTCTTTTAATGTGGATCTCACTTGTAATTTGCTACTTAGTTGTCACATAAGAGAAAAAAGAAAATGGAAAATAAGACATCAAGAATCAGTGTGGAGAAAAAAAAAATCCATCACTTTTCTTTTTTTAGTTTCCCTTTTCTAGTGTTTTTTGTTAAAAATAAAGTAAAAATGAAAAATAAATTTTTTGTATATTTCTTAACGAATTAAGGAGAAGAATTCAATGTGTTGTGTGAGTTCAATTTGATCTTTTTTAATTAGAAGGGGATTTTGTAAAGAAACATCCTCCTCTAGTCATTATTATGTTAATTATTCTTATTTTGTTTTTTAATTTCTCAATTAGATACACCCTGTTCATACTTATTTACTGAATGAGTCCGTTCCATCTCGAACACGAAAAAAAGAATATCTGAGCTAAGATGATCAAATTGGCAATAAATATTCTTAATATTGTTTACATTTCTTAATTATAATGTTCTAACTTCAAAGGTTCACTTCATGCTGATGTAATCCATATTTGCTTGTATGCTTTATAAGATCAATTTATTTATTTTTTTTAAGAAAGATCTATTTATTTAGTATATCTTAGAAATTGATACTTTTTTTTTTGAGGTAAAAGAAATTGATACCAGTTTTGGTGCTAAAAAAATTGACCCAATTTTTATCAAAATATATTGTTGGCTATAACCAATGCAAGTAGTCGTTACTGCATAGATAAATTCCAATGGTGTGCTGATGGTCGAACAGGAAATATATATTCAGATGAGACAAAATATTTATATTTTTAGAGTCAAACAATTACAAATATTTTTACTCAATCAATTTTATTGACTTTTCCCACCTAAGTAAACGCCTATTTATTTTTCAATCGTTTAATTTCGTTGTTAAATTTTGACTATGTATTGGCATTATTTCAAAAAATAACTAGTTAACTCCAAGGAAGGAGAGAATATTGCTAAATATTAATTATAATAAAACATAATCGAATCAAGTTGAGATTATATAGTATTGTCATGAATCGAGTTTCTATTTGATTTTTAAAAACATAGATAATAGTTAATTGAAACATAAAAAACTGAACCAAAAAAATGAACATAAAAATGAGTTAAACTTCATTTTAAAATCCTTTTTATAATTAATAGCATCCTTATCTGAAGTTTAAAAAAAAAATCATTCGCTGCTAAACCACATTTAAAAATTCTACCACAAAAAATAAAAATTTGTACATTTTTTAAGCTATAAAATTCATTTAAAAATTGAAAGGCTTATTGGAAAAATAGGTCATTTAACTATACGAGAAGTGTCAAATAAGTTTCTGAACTTCAATTTTGGTCTATCGAGTTCCTGAAAACTTAATTTTGATCAATTAAGTCCTTATATCGTTATTAAAAGCCACGTCAGCATGCCACATGAGCTGAAAATGCCACGTCCGACATTTCCTGAAAAATATTATTTAAAAAAAAAGTCATAAATTTGGAAAGTTTAAGGGGCAAATTATTCTTAATTTGGAATTTCATGGAGCAAATTGTCGTGATTTGGAGTTCACGTAGTAAAATGTCCTTGACGTTATAGTTCAGGAGGCAAAAAGACTAATAAACCATACTTTTTTTGTCTTTTTTGTAGACTTGGCAATTTTTAACACGACACGGAGTTAACCGTGTTTGTGTTTTCTCTTAACGTGTTTCGTGTTTTAATCATGTAAACACGATTAAGAAAAACGTGTTTTGTGTCTTAACTGTGTCATACACAGCTAACACGATTAAAACATAGGTAACATGTTTAATTGTTCGTGTTAACGTATAAACCCGTTTAACTGTTAACAAAATAACCTGTGTAAGATACGTTTATATGATTATATTAAAAGATCATTTTGACCTTCTAAAAATAATCAATGAGATAATAGCTTATGATGTAATTTTATAAAATTTTTTAGGAATATTCGAGTAAATTTAAACTGTTGTATTTGACATGTTTAAATCAACCATTATATAATTGTGTTTAAATGTTTAAATCGTGTTGTTTTGTGTTTAAGCTACACGTTTATAAAATCGTGTTAGTTGTGTACACGATTAATAAATAACGAGATGGATAGTCCGCGCTGGTGCGTCAGACGTCTTTTTATTTTATTTAATTTTTTTTTTGCTCTCTGTGCAATTCATCCTTGAATCAAATATGGTTTTGTTGGTCTTTTCTATATTTAATACATAAATATAGTTTCTTTCTTATCTGCTCTTACTTCATTCGACAATCATGTCCTGTTTTTAGCTCTTGCTCTTTTGGCATTTGGAAATCAGTAAAACAATTAGAATGATGGTTATATAGAAGTCCAATGATAAGAATGATGGTTCTTATCAAATATGGTTTGGTATGCTACGGCTACCTCTAATGATCTTATGATTCTGAGTATCCAATGAGCTCTTGGATTTTAAGTCTTAATTATAAATTTGAATAGTTTTAGCCATCAAATTGTATATGTAATAGAATGATTGTTAATTATTTACTTAAAATAAAATATCATTCAACCCTTGATTCAAATATGGTTTTTTTGGTTTTTTCTATATGATGGTTATATAAAAGCCCAAAGATAAGAATGATGGTTCTTATCAAATTGTATATGTAATGGAATGATTGTTAATTATTTACTTAAAATAAAATATCATTCAACACTTAAAATGAATGAAAGTTGAGTAGGAAATCATTTTTCCTTTTCCTTTTAATCATCTTTTTTATAATCTTCTTGTCTAATAAAAAAAAAATGAGGATGAAAGAGAATAATAGGTATGTAGGCTAATGTCATCAGTAGGCTTGAATATTGAGAAGCATAATTCCCTTTTAATAATTTTTATTTTCTAATCTTCTTGTGAAATCAAAAAAATGAGGATGAAGGGGAAAAATTAGGTATTAATTAGCTATTATTCCCTTTTAATCATATTGAATTTATTCATTATTAATTAACTATTAATTAGATATTAATTAGCTATTAATTAGATATAGTATAATGGATGATTAAGGAGGGGCTTTAAATTAATATATGTTAGATGTGAGAAATTACCAAAATGGGGCGATAAGGTGGCACCAGGTTAAAAGTTGAAAGGACTTGTTAGTAATTTCTATAGGGGATAAAAATAATATATAGTATATATATATATATATATATATTCTCGTGTATGTGTTTTAAAATCATGGCACGATTAATTATTCGTGTTTTGTTAGTGTTTGGCTATTATCCCTAAGGTGGCATTTGGTTGGGGTTAATATCAGATCGCCAACAGTGACAATATTCTCGCCCCAACTTACTCGGATATCACATTCTCGGGTAACTGGCCATTTGTGTTGGGTTAGGATTACTGGGAATATTTGAATACCATGTTTGGTTAGGGGTAATTCAACATTCCGGAAATGATACATTACTATAATGCCCCTGATGTGTTAGTTACAAAAATGTATCAACACCTGTGATGAAAATGCAAGTATATTTATCAACAACAACATTTATCTAAATGTACTTCAACAGAGTAACTATCATCAAATATTCTGCAATATTTAATGAAAGACATGAAATTAGCATTTGCATAATATAATTCATCATGAAAATTAAGTTTACCCCGGCCATACTTACACAAAAATCACCTTGTACCTAATGTTTCAAGAGCAGCTGCTAACATGTACAAAAAATATACCAAATGTTTGCTTTGCATACCAAGCAAAGACTACCAGCTAGTCCTAGCAGAAAATGTACCAAAATATACAGGATTATGTTAGCAAAGTAAGCATTAGTTTGGCTGTACTCAAAGTTAAACTAATAAATAAAGAGATCATCAAGGATAAGGATTGGCCTGAAGGAGTTGTTTCTGGACATATGACTTCTTCAACTGTTGAGGCAGCCCAAAGAATGTATCAACCTTATGCTCATCCTTCAATATATGCTCTCCAGCTACCATAACCTCATCATCAGTGAAAGCTCTAAGGTTGATGATGTCCTCAAATATTTGATTCCTCCTCTGGTTGAGCCTTTCTTCTGAACTGAAGAAGCTTGCAATCCCAGCTATATGTTGGCCAACAACATCATATGATGATCTGAACAAGCCCATCTCCTCAACCAGTTCACTAATCCCCTCGTCAGATTTTTTGTTCTTTTTTTGCTGGTGACAGGTTTGGTTTTGGGGGCATTGTTTTGTCCTTGACAGGCAGAGGCCTCCACATGTACAGCATCTGCAGCATCTCCTTCAACCTCTTCTTCTCAGTTGTCTCCTTCAGCATCAACATACTGTGTTTCACCTAGGTCATCATGATCTTGCTCATTCAACTCCTTCACAACATCAGCAGCTGTCTCAGCTCCACCTCCATTTGCTCTATCCTTCCGAAAGCCTCAACCAATGCATCATAGTGGGGGAAGGGCTTCTTCCTTAACCCTTTAGCATAGGGATGGCTCTAAACATTTAAAAACAGTAGCAATAGGTGGTTAAAACAGTTGCAATAGTTTTATAAGTTTCAAACTTAAACTTTAATTTAACTAAACTTGACTTCACTTACCTTTGCCCAATCATAAAAGACATCCTTGCTGCAGTCAACATATTTTTCCTCATCATTCCAGCCAAACCCACTCCCATGGTTGATCATGTCTGCAATTTCATTATATTGTCTTCTTAGGAGCTTTGTTCTGGACTCAATATGGGGGTTGGCACTGATGTGTGAGTTTGGGAGCTTCTCACGCAGCATCTTCTCCAATTGCAGCAGATAGCCAATCTTGAACCCATTCTCTCCTTTCCAAGTTGTGTCTTGAGCTAGCTCAACTAAGCACTCGACCAGCAACTTGTCCTCTTTCTTGGTCCACTGCCTTTTCTTTTGTTTTTGCTTCTGTGTTTTGGATTGTGTATGTTGTTGTGTTTGCTGCTGTGTCTGCTGTTGTGTCTGCTGCTGAGTTTGGGACTCTTCTACCAAGGTCACTTGCTCAGGTAGCTGCACTTGCCGGCTCTGGTAAGTGACAGGCCTGTTTGATTTCTTACTTATGTGCTCTATTTCTTCACTCTCTTATTTTAATAGTCAGAAACAACAATAACACATGAAGCAAACAATTATGAATCAAATCAGCAATTTATTATATAACAATAACACAACAGTTAAAATATTACATAAATTACAATGAAAATGATTCATAATCATCAATCCTAAATAAAAGAAACAAGTCAAGCAATTCAAATGAAATAAATGTCCATAAATATGATGAAATCCCTAATACCCTAAACTGAAATAAATGAGTTTAAATTATTCAATCAACACTGTCTCAATGCTGTGTAGCCTTCCATGCATTGTACATCTCTTGAGCAAGTTGGTCTCTCTATTGAGTCCATTCAAGACTTGTCTCACAATACCTGATAAGGTCTCCTTCCTCCTCATCATGATCAATAACACCATCTTCCTTGCTAGTATCAACCCCAGACTCCATTGGATCAATTGGCATCTCACTTCTAATGAAATTATGGAGTATGTAGCAAGCCGAAATGATTCTACATTGTGTCTTAATTGGATAAAAGCATTTATCCCTCAGAATGACCCATCTTGCCTTTAATATGCCAAAATATCTCTCAATGCAATTTCTTGCTTGAGAGTGTTTCATATTAAAGTATTCTTGTGGAGTTCAAGGTTGGGCACCATGTCTCCATTCACTCAAATGGTATCTTTGTCCTTTATAAAGTGCCAAAAACCCTTCACCATTTGTGTAGCCGGCATCACACAAATAATATGTCCCTAAAATTCCCAAATAAACCCACTGTATTAATAAAACAGATTTGCTAAACAGCTTTAGCTAACCTCACAATCAATGAAGAACTTGTATTATTACCTTGTGGGACTTTTAACCCATGTCTCCTACTAATTGCATCTCTCAACACCCGACCATCTGCTGCTGAGCCTTCCCACCCAGGTAAGACATAGATGACTTCCAAATCAGGGTTGCATACACCCAACACATTGGTGGCAATTTCCCCTTTCCTTGTTCTGTACCTAGGTCTATCAGTTGTATCAACAGAAAATTTAATAAAGGTTCTATCAAGGGCACCTAAACACTCTTTGAACCATCTCCACCTCTCATCAGCATGGTCTTCAGGAATGGGTTCAGCTTTTTTAAAACAGATGGAATGAAGTCTCAGAATTGCATTTAACATAGCATGAAACTGTCTACTAACTGTTTCACCAGACCTTACAACTTGCCTTTTGAAAATTCTATTCTTCACATTATGAGCAACAATATGAAGAAATGAGCTTACGTGTTCTTCAGTGGTTGAATTCCTACTATCCTTTAAATTACCAACAGTTTTTAGTAAGTGACAAAGTTTTACAAAAGCTCTCCTATCCATCCTAATGTTGTCAACAACTTGAATGTCATTTTCGAAAACCATTTTCTCCAAGTTCAGGTTTCTTAGGGTTGCCCTTTCATAAAACTCACCAGTATAAGTTATTCTTCCCCTACCCCTTCTCCTAACCTTCCTCTTCAAAATTAAACCTAGGGCAAGAAACATCATCATGTAGAACATGCTCTCCATCTGCCTCAATTGCAATATAAGAACAGTGACCACATGCATCTTCTTTCTTAGAGACAATCGAGCCATACAGCCTAAACACATCAAAATTATAAGGCATTTTTCAATAACTACTGTGATATGCAATGAAATGCCTAATCATGCAATAACTGTTTATTATTTGGATCAATTTATTTTGAAAAAATGTTAGCAAATTCAGAATTGCTTAAACACAGTTCATGTAGTAACAATGTATAACAATTTCGTTCAAAAATTAAACTCATTTTGTTTTATCATGAAATCACATTTATTTCCTACTCGCGCTTTGAGCCAAGCCAGAGTCACTTGGTGGGAGGCTTTAGAAAGCCTTCCTATGATAAGGTCAGTATTAAAAATAATGTAGAGTGTGTCTTCAACGTTTTGCGGGTGATGATAAGTCACCTTTAGATCTGTCCGTATTTGTCTCTCTAGGTCAGGTATTCCTCGTATCAACAACAACAATTGATCTTAGATGAGAGCTCCTTCTTGAATGATCCAGAGTCTTAGCAATCACTCTATGAAATTAGTAATACCGGTTTTGCACCAATCCTAAATCATCAACAAGAATTCTGCTAGGTTACTTCGGACGTCACTCCAAAACCGCAAACCAAAACCTCGCAGTTAGCAAGACCGAAAAGCCCCATCAGTCATTATCGAAAGCGGATTGAAGTTGAAAAGGGCAAGAAAATCGGGTAGGTGCTAATTATGGGGGATCGAGATTTGCGGCATTATCTCAGTTCAAGGGTTGCTATCCATCCATGCTATCATTTCCTCCTGGAATAAAGTCTTCTCTGTGGCCCTCGGAGCGTGCTTTTTCGTGGCAGGTCACTAACATATGCTCTTTCAAAACCCTCAAATGGATTGGATCTAAAAGAGATGAAGATCACCATATGCATGGGTAGACCTCTGAGATGAACCGGCGAGAGTCAGATAGTTGGTAGAGGATCACACCAAGCCATACGAGGTCCACATAGATGCCTCTGACTTTGCCATTGGAGGAGTGCTTGAGCTTAATACGATAGGGTGCGGGAAAGACCGCTAGGCCACAACAGAAGGATATCCAAGCTAGTGAGTCGGGCACACACCCTCCTGACACGTTGGCTGTGAAACTAAATACTTTTGGAGCTTCGTGCGGAAATACGGGGATAGCTGGTGCATCCTCTAGGTTGGGGACTTTTGGGATGAAAACGATATAGGCTTTTTTGAAAGAGTTCATATGGAGCTCGCCAACAAAGAAATCCCTCAGATAAAAGTCTCCTAACCCAATCAATTTTTTAAACTGTTATGCAATTTAAACACTCGAATCAAAACAAAAAATCAAAAACTCCAACCAAAAACTCATAAAACAGTACAGAACATCGAAATCCAAGATATTACTAAAAAAACTTACAGTTTTTTAGAAGCAAGTTTATCGATGGAAGAGGAAGAAGCGAGGAACACAGGAATCTGTTGCAGAGATACAATTTGTCGGGTAGAATCGAGAGAGGAAGAAGAGAGAATATGGGCGGCTAGGGTTTTTTCAAAAGGGAAAAAATGAGAAATGGCTTTTTTTTCAGTTTCGCTTTTATATTTTGGACCTTGGTATAAGTTGTAATTATTGACAACTTTGATGGCAGCATCATTCTTCAAACTAAAAAACCAGGGGCATTTTTGCGAAGAAATTTAACATTTCCCCTGGAATCCAACATAACCTAAGGGTCGGGGGTATCTAATTCCAGGTTAGATTCCCCCAAATCCGACGTGACACCCGGAATCATATTTCCCCATAATCTGCATACCCTTCAACCAAACAAGGGTATCCTAGATTCCAAAAGTCAGATCCCGCCCTTCATCTGGGATACCCCCTAACCAAATACCCTTACATGTTTATACAACACAAAAACAACACATATACACATGAACACAAAAACAACACATACACGAATTGCCAAAAACAAGTTTTTGAGAGGTTCGAAAGTACACTACTACTTTTTTTTTTTTAAAAGACACTACTACGTAGTAAATGAAGAGTCGTAATGTCATGCATTTATATAATCATATTATATAATATATATATATATATATA
>AWWV01015465.1:0-28446 GCA_001974805.1 Corchorus capsularis | reverse complement strand
ACACACAATGTTCCCTCCTGATGTGTCTATCATACGTCAGGCCACATGTTATCATTTTATTGATTCCAATACACCATTTATAAATTTTATTGTTTCTAACCCTTAAAATAAAATTTTAATTTTAATTTGGGCTAAACTTAGTGAATTAGTTATATATTTTATTTCTAAAACCCTATAACAATATTATTAATTATGAAATTTACCCTTAAAATAAAAATAAAATTTTAATTTGGGGCTAAACTCAGTGAAATTAGTTTTGAATTTTATTTCTAAAACCTTATAACATAAATTATTAATTTTGAAATTTAACCTTAAAAAATAAAATTTTAATTTGGGGCTAAACTTAGTGAAATCAATGCTAAGTTTAATAAAAAGAATAAAAATAGATAAAAAAAGAGAGAGAGAGAGGAGACATGTGGCGTAACGTGTGATGGACACATCAGAAGGAAGCATTGTGTGTGGCAAAATGGAAGGACAAGAAGAATTATTCATATTATAATATAACAATATGTGGGTCCAGTACAAGGTGAAGAAAAATAAATGAAGGTCAGTTATGGGATAAATCCCAATCAATGGCCCGCTGGAGCTTTTGGCTCCAGTGCAAAAGTGTCGTTTCAAATGGGATTTGATTGGTCACATAGGCCAACTGATCTCAAAGGCAAATTACACTTAAGTCTCCAGTTCACCAGTCCACCACTGTTTTGGATCCAAACGGTAATGGACTGGTGAACTAAACACAACCTAAGAGTTCAATTTTAATTAGAGTTTTAATCAATTTTACTAAAACTAGTTTCATACGATTCACCTGAAATTGTTGGTAATTTTATTTTTAATAACTAAAGTCATATACTAATTAAAATGTTTTTTTAAATACTAAGATCCTAATTTCTTAGGAATTACTCACATTACTTGGAAGAAATTCATGTTTGCAATAAAAGGGGGAAAAACTAGTTTTATTTGTGACGGGTCTGGCGCGTACGGTCGCGCGTGGATATACCAACCAACGATTATCTGAAAATGACAATGATTTGATTGGGTTGACTTTGAGGAGTTTAAATAGTAGAAATCGTGGATCCTATAAAAGAACAAAAGTCATAGTGGGATCCTTGAATTGTTCACTCGCCGACAAACGCGTGGACTAGCAGACACGGAAGCTCAGTTCAGCCAGCCAGACAGACAGGACAGCAAATAAGCTGAAGTAGAGGTGTCAGCTTAACATCAATCTAGTCACTAGTCTTATAGAAAGTCAACACACTTTTGGGGAATTGCAAATAGATCCGGTCACAGAGAATCATATCTTTGTGCCTTACCAACTTACATCACAATCAGAAAATCATTTGAACATTTGTATATTACAATATTATCCATATACCCCCTTTATCTTTGGGAAGTTGCTCTTTCTACCTACCTAGTCAAGATTTATTCTTTGTTCTAATGTTAAATTTTGAAACAACTTTTTTTTTTCTTGAAATCAATAACATACCCAATTTTTCAAATATATATAAACAAGATTTTATCCCTATTTAGAGAGGAAAAATTCTAGAATCCTATAAAATTTGAGATTCAGATTGTATTGTAAGTGGAGTTTTTTTTTTTTAAAAAAAAAACATAATGTTGCATTTTGTGTGGCAATATATTGTATGTTACATTATTGGTTATAATTTTTTTTTGCTTGCACATATAGAATTTGTAAATAATTAAAATTTAGATATTGATAAATTGAGAATGTGTAGACGTGGACTTACATTTTGCTCAATTGGAACCAAATCATATATAATAGCATATTAATTATTATGTGTAAAAAATATTTTATAGAGCTTAGTGCCAAAAAAAAAAGAGAAGAAAATGTTCTAAAAAGTATCAAAGACTTTTATTCCCCTTCTTCATAAATTTACCTTAATTAGTTCCTCCTCAAATTATTAGGATTCTATTTAAGTTGGGGTATGATAACATTTCTCAAGCTATTCTTGAGAGTGTTGGTTTTCCTTGGATTAAACTTTGCATTTGTCGAAAAAAAAAAAAACTATGCATTTGTCAGCATGATGACTTAAAAAACCAAATCCATTGTTAATGTTAATATTTTTAATTCAAAAGAAAAAAAACATAAAAACATTTGCATGACATCATTGCTTATCAAGATTTGGAAACTATTTCTATAGTTAGGATATAGTTACTAAAGTTTATTAGGTGAATGTTTTGGATTACTATTCTAACTTTGAAGATCGAGTCGAGAAAAAAGTAGAACCAAAAAGGAAAACCACAAATAAGAGGTCGACAATGTGATTACTTTTGAATTAGCAAAGATTAGATTGGTTAGTGGACATGATCTAATCCAAGTTGTTAGTTTGTCATAATCGAGCTTTGAACATCAATTTAATTATGTCTCTATATATATTCTATACCAAAACAAACTAACATGATCTATATATATATATATATATATATATATATCCATTTTTTTCATTTCCTTTACAAAATTTACGTTGCATTGACACTTGTTAAAGTAATATATATATTTAAAACAAAAAAGAATGTATTCTAATAATTAGTGAGAACTATGAAGCATAAAATGGAAAATTAATATTCTAATGCCAACACATTGTAAACTAAATTGAATAAATAATGCTATCTCATAAACACCCATTATTCTAATATATAATAATTAAGATAAAAAGTAAACCTAAGTAAAGAACGTAACATGTACAAGAAGCTAGCTAGAGTACAAATTAACTACAAAAGGAGTGTTCAAAAAAATAAAAAAGTGTGGGATAAAAGAATGCACATGTGAAAAGGAGTATACATATTCCCTTAACAAATGATTGCCTGCATAGAAAATATACACAATTCTTAGACAAAATAGAGAGGGATACATAAGTGGAAGAGTGAATGGAATATTGAATGAAAAAAGGCTGAAAGCTTTAGATGAAGCCATTTGGTATTAAAGAAAAACACACACAAAGTTGGCAAATATTTTATGAAATGGAATATGATGATTTGTCAGCCACCTTTTTTAATATATAAGCTTTTCTTTGGGTTTTTTTAGGATTTCCCCTGCTGGAGATTAGGGCAATCTGGGGTTAGGACCATGAAAAAATGTTAAAGGCATGCATATGGGGCTCTCTTGCTGTTTAATTGGTTTTTGTTGTTTCCTCTTTGATTGGGGCGGTCGCCAAATCACATAGGCCGGTCGCCCCACGCGCATGTTTACTCTTGGCCTAAATTTAGTGGATTTTGGGTCCCTTTTGCTTCCACTTTCTTAAGAAAATAAGGGGGAAGTTGAGGTATTTTAATTTGCCAGTAATGCTGCTAGTATGCTACCTATTTGTCTTTTTAATTTGTATGTATATACTACCTTTTTTTTTTGTGTTTTCATATTCGTTTTCACGATTTATGACTAATTAATTTTAGTAGAATTGGTTGCTGATTATAGAATGAAACTCTCTCAACAATCACAATAGTCGAATTTAAAATTTGTACTTAAATGAACAAGTGTCGGATCACTTAGAGCAACCAATATTTTCTTCTGTGATAAATTGAAACTACACACAATTCATGATGTATCATAACTAATATCTTAAATTTTAGAATTCACAACATTTATGATTTTAAATTTGATATCATTGAAATTGAAAATGTGGATGTTGAAATTGGAGGGGGAAAATAATATTTTTGGTATCTTTGCCCCCATTTGTCCAATTATGGATCCAATGAATCAATGCTCCAATGAGTGCATATTCATTTTACTTTCATGACCATAATCTATTATATCCTCTTCATGCAATAATTGTAACTGTTTCTAAAATTTTTAGAATTAACCAATGGGAACTCAACATGTCATCAGCTTTTTATTTTTTCCTAGTTTGATAAAGTTAGGGTTTCTACTATGACTTAAGCATATGATGAACATGACGTGTAACGGAATAATCCCAATATATATATAAGTAAAAGGTTTGCAAAATGTTAACTACTATTACTTTTTCACCTTTTCTCTATTTTCTTCCAATGAAAATGGATTTGCCTTTGAAATAATTTGCATTCTCCCCTCTCATTTCCATCCCATCTTTTCTTCTCTAATTCTTTGTAAATAAAGTGTCCTTTACTACATTATGGGGTACATTTTGAGATGAAAATCATTATCGATCGAGTTAATGACCAATATAGTAGTTAACTAATGTTTAATTTGTAAATACCTTTTTTTTTACTTGAGGCTGTTAAAGATCGAATCATAGTCACTGAAACTAAGAGTCCAACATTCTACTACTAAACCAAATGTCCGATGCCGTTTGTAAATACTAATTAAACTAGTTAAAATATTACTTTTAAGAAAGTCATTAATTTTCAGCTGAATGAGGGTACTGAGGTGATATATAAATGGCAATTTTTTCAATATATTTATAAATTAATCTTGTTGGAGTCAGGTCGGTTCACTATGGAGGTAAAGCTACTCAATTTACAAGATTTGAATTCGAGATCTTGCTTAAAAGGAATAAGTGTCAAACCACTTGAACCAACCACTTGTTGACATGAATAACAATTTTATATTCGAATCGTAATGTCTGCTGTATAATAAAAAAACTTAAAAAAGAACTCAAAACATCTTCACTCATTCATAAAGATAAATAATTCCTTAATATATTTCATCATTAATAAGCAAATTTTCATCATTAATAAGCAAATGTGTACACGGTTTTCCTCAGTTTTTCTATGGACGAGAATATGGGTCCAAAAAGTGGAATGATAAACTGGAGCATAAAATCATGTTTTTTTTTCCTCCAAGCTTTTGCTTGCCACCAAAGCATAAAATTGAGAGGATATGTATCAACAGTTTCATTTGTTTCTTTTTTAATTTTTTTAGGTCACAACAAGAAGAGCCCACAAAGGGGCATGTAATTAGAGTTTAGGTAGAATCATCTTTTCAAAAAATATTTATTCTAATGTCTATCACTTTCATTGATAATGATTACTTGATTTGATAGTATATACAATGTTCTTGGCATATTAAAATTCTCTGTTTCAATATGGGTAATGCCCCATGATCCATTTTTATTCAAAAACCTTATCCTTCTCTCTGCCAACACACTCAAAACCTTCTACATTCTTCTTCAATTGTGTAAAGTTGTAGCATTTTTTGGGGGAAGAAAGAGAGAGATGAACTTTATAAGGAATGAAAAGGAGACATCATTTTTTGGAGACTACACACATTTTATCATTTTGGGGATTCCATATTTTTTTTAACAAAAATAAATCTATCTATATATGTATACTTGGTTGAGTAAGATTGAGACACATGACCCATTATTTAAGATTTTCAATTTGGGTTCTTTTTATTCCTTTTAGTCTTTGAAATGATCAATGAGATTTTGCCGGCAGGTCTACCTGTATCAATCATTTTATAACACATAATACATATAGTTTTCTTTTTGCAAAATTAATGTTCTCTTTTCGAGTTTGTTAGGATTTTTTAGAAAATATACTTGATTGATTTCCATTTTCTTTTTGGGTTTTTCTTTTTTCTGTTTAGGATATATCAAGTCTAATTCTGTGACAGTAGCCTTTTCAATGTTCAATTTAGTAATTAATAAGCCAAGAAAAGAAAAAAAAGGGAAAGGATCATGCTGCATTTTGAGATCATGTTTTCCAGGAATATATCAAAACTCAAAAGCTTTCTTTGGTGGTTTTATTTTTGGATGAGTCAACCAAAGATTGCTTTAGTTAGCCGATCACTTATTATATTAATTCTTTTAATTTTCAATTCATTGCTGTACCAAAAAGATAAAATGTGTATATGGAAGTTTATTATTATTATTCTTGTAATGAGATTGTACATATCTTTTTAGTCTACTTAGTTGATACATACATATATTCAAGTTATGAACTAATAAATTATGCATTATATACTAATTATAATGTAGTACAATTGACCATTGGTTATATAATTGTATATTGAATTATAAGTAAATATTCGATGATCTTTTGTGATTTACAAATTAACTCTTAGTCATCTAGTTTTTTATTCTAATGCAAAACAATTTGAAATGTGGTAATATTTCTGAGTCTGTTAATCAACATACAAAATACTTACAACTTTATAGGAATGGGAATTATAGAATTTTTGGTGATTTTTATAGCATGAAAGAAAAAGAAAACCTTGAATTTTAATTTGTTATAAAAAAGTATACATTATTAAAATGATATATTAAATTAAATCTCATAAAATCAGTGTCCAAGCAGCTGGCATGTTTGAGTATAGATGTCATCCATAACGTCATGAACACACTATTTTTTTAAGAAAAAAAAATTCTTTTTGTTTTATTTTGCTTTTCGAAAAATGTATATCTTTTGATTTTGCTTCATTATTAATGTTACTTTTTGTGAATAATATAACTTGTGGTAAGCATCTACAGCATTTGGGTCCATCTTATTCACAACACTTCTAAAGGAGGAAAGCAAAAGTGATATCACCAATGAAATTCCATAGCGTCTTAAATTTTTCTTCTACTTCGAATTGGTTTGTTTGATGGTTACTGTTAGTAACATCAACTAGGTTGCCAAATTTAGAACACAAAAATATCTAATAACTTAAATCGAATAATGATGTACTTATAAGATAGTAAATTTCTATTTAGTGATTAAATTTCACGAGGACAAAGAATTGTTTTTACTCGGGAAAAAACGAGATTCCTCATTTTTCTTCTCTCACTTTTTGGTGAATATGGGAAGTCTCGTACTCAAACCGACTTCTACCCATCTCAAATACAATTTTCTTCTCACTTGTTTAAGGGTTGATGGGAGTATATTATTACATGCAATTGCTTTACTACAATTAAAGTATTATTATTATAATATGAATATAACTCATGCTTCTCCGAGTATAGTTCTTAGTATTGTAAATCATGTTGTGATAATTTATACATAGAAATATGTAGAGACTAAATTTTATAATTTAATTATGCTAGTAGTGTATAAGATAATGATCGTAGACATAAATGTCTTTTGGCGGGATTTTTTTTTTTTTCATCCCATCTCTAACATCAAAGTCCTTTGGAAGGGTCCGTGGAGGTTCAAACCCCCAACCCCTATTGACAACAATGATGGAGCATCTGCTCATGCCTAATTTTATTTTAAAGCTTCTGCCCAAATTTTAATTGGACTAAAGTTTATTTTGAACATTTGTTATGCTCTTAGGTGGTCTAACCTTTGATAAGCCTTAAACTATAGTTAAAACAAAGTTTTCACTTAATAGTGTTGTCCAAATGTAATAATCCTTTAGACCAGATTCATCAAAAGGGCATTCAATTCCTTAATTATGGGGAAAATAAAACATCTTTTTTCTGGGCAACCTAGCATTTGATTCAAACTCTTATCTTCAAAATGGCAATTAATCTATCAACATAGCTCCTCTATCTTTCAGATGGGTTAGGGGTTCACCTAGAGCCCACGACCCTACCCAAAAAGAACTGAAACCGAACCCTACCCAAAAATCGAGTCTAAGACTAAGGCCCATCCAAGAACCATCAAATGCACCTGCCCTAGAGCTGTGATAGCCAATTTTTTATACTTCAACATTTCAAAGATATTCTGAACTGGCTATTGCATTAAAAAGTTAGGATCAAAGAATGTTTGAAGAAGAAATATAGACAAGAAAAGTTTAAGATTCACAGCTTCCAATTCAGCTGACTGTATAGAAGCAATCAGCCTGACAATGTTTCCTTCCTATTTCTGAGAGAAAAGCATATAAACTAGACATTGAACTCATTCGTTAGTGGTTAAATGCGAAAAAAAGCCTTCTAAACATTAGTTCTAGACTAGATATTTACATGTTCTAGGATCATATCTCTAATCAGATTTCCTGCTTAATATGTATATTCTCACCAGAGTTTTGTTCGATGACTTCATCAACGACACTGGTGGATACAATAGTTCCACTGTTGTACCCATCTACTAGTAAGTTTCCTATTTTTGATCTCCACTCTGAGCTGTCACTCTCATTCTTCCGGTCATGAACAACTCTGTCGCAGTAGTTGAGCATTGTTCCCAAACCAGTATCTGGTGTCCAACCGAACTCCATTAACACCTTTGCTTCGCCTTCAGTCAAATCTTCTCCAACCTGTTCCAAACATCAGATGCAGATATTTCAATGAAACATCCTCTGCAAGAAGTTTTTCCTTGAACTTAATGATGGCGGGTGAGTTCCATGTAGGATACAAGACAGTAACCATGAACTTTAAATAAAATGTCTTATAACAAAAAGGAAAATAAGCAAGGAAAAGGAAAGTACAGCCCAATTACTCATTGGGAGTTGAGCTCTAAACAGAAACAAATGAATTACTCTCCAACATATATATATAATAAAGATTTAGATTTATATAAAACCAGATTAAGTTCAATTTATATTTCAGTAATCCAAATTCACTATCGACACTACATATTAAAACATTCAATTTAGAATGGAGTAATATCCTAAAGAGAATGCACAAACTATAATATTACGTCTTCCAATTATAATTTTCTTTTATTTATAGGCAATTAACTCTATACTCTAAATAAATAAATATATATATATATACATATATATATATATGTATGCTTTGAATATAATTTTTATTCAAATAAATATATTCAATGATGATATAAATTAACTTTTGGTAAACAAGTTGCTCTAACTTATTAAATGCTTCACAAAAATTAGTCAGAACTTATAGAACTCATAAATCCATTTGCCAAGAAACCCAACCATCCTAACCAAAATTCCATCAGTCATCAAAACGAAAGGAACGACTCATTACCGACAACGGTTTGTTCTCAATCAGCGTAATCCTACCACAGCTAGTAAGCTTCATGGCAGTTACCAATCGCTTGACCTGCCAGTCAATGGGTAAGGAATCTACCAGCTGAAAAAAGTAAGTTGCAAAACCATATTCTGGGCGTTCAAGTACTATTCTGCAGGTGAAAATAAAACATCACATCATTTACAATAGTAAGTTGGGAAAAGCAGACTTGAAAACATATATTTTGCAAATTATTCACCTGTGATGTTTTTTAAAGACGAATATAAATGATTGAAGATCTCGGCACCAGCCCCATTCAACAGGCCATCTACGAAATTGCAGATACCGGGTCTGAAAGAGCACGAAAAAACAAAAGTTTTTCTTTTTCTTTTTTTGGCCACAAGAAACAATGAATAACCAAAGCTAAAGAAATTTCTAATCAATGAGAAACTCAAGATATTTATATTGGACGAAGATTTTACCTGCTCCACAAGAGAGAACAGACAAGCTAAGCAGTAACTAGGCCTTGAGCCTTTTGTGCATCGTAAAGGGGCAAACTTCATTAAAGAGCTACGCTGAGAGAATAGCTGTCCCAAAAATTAGGAATAGAAAAGCTAAAATCAGAAGCCATTTGAACGGAAAAGTATTTCAATTGAATGGTTAAGTGTACAAGGCTTAAACTAGGAAATTTTAGTTCATTGATAATTAACATTCCCACTCTATCTTAACTAAAAAATGGCAGACTGGTCATAATGCAGGAAAACCAGATAAGAAATGATTCATAGGGTGCCCTTAATGAAGTTATATGAAATCTGCCAACTTAAACTTGTTTTATAACATTAGGTGTCCACCATGAATGTCAATAAGACCAATTTTAACTCAATGTAATGAAATGAGTACATAAAATTAAAAAATATAATACACCAACATAATTGTATCTTTTTATTGCAGACAACTCAAACTGATCTTAACAGATCCAATCTATTCATAGTAAACATAAAATCAGATATCATATAATAACAAGATAGTAATTTGAAACACAAATCATTTCCATTTGTATTTGGCTGGTACTATTTATAATAGTTGACTAAAATTTATTGGGACTTACTATTTCAGAACCCACTGGAAATTAATTTTAGTTAAATGCTTCTCCTAAATTAATAACCTTCTTCCACACATTCAACTATAGTACAGAGTACATTCTGAAAACTCCATCCATTTGAGTCCTTAACCATGTAGAAAACAGGTCATGCTTAATTTTAGATGTGAGTTAATAAATATTCAAGTAGGACAATTCTTAACCATGAGAATTCTAGTTTCATTCTCAATTTCAATGCAAAACGAAAATTGCACAAAGTATAAAATGCAAAAGTAGATGAAAATATGATTTATATCATTGGCAACCTTTGTCATCACAGCTTCAAGCTCTGAAAAGCTGTTTTCGTTGAAAGAGTCATCTATGACATCATCATTCTCTGACTCTCCATAAAGCTTAATTTCATCAACTGATACTCCTTGATCAAGCAAAACCTGCAAGCTGATTAATTTGAGAAACAAGAAGATCTTGATGCAGCCCTAGTAGCTGCAAAGTATACAAACAACCAGCCAGTTGACATTCCAATGTGAAAACAATCCAAGTTTCACCATTACAAAGTAAAATGGATACGCCATACCTTGAGAAGTCCAGGTGCATCTTCTTCTAAAGCTGTTTCAACAGAATCCCTGCAATTAATTTTGACAAGCAAAATATTCCGAGACATCAAATCACACAGAAGTAATTCAAAAATATTGGGTGTAACTAAAGCCAAATAGATCCTACGTGGCAGTCTTCTTTCTTTTCCTTGGACGGTGGACCCTTATTGGTTTGGCATCGGAAATAATGGGGGTAAACTCTAAGGAACCAGGCTCAGTTTTCTCTGAGCACTCAAATTTCCTGGCAGAACTGAATTCAGAATCCTCAACTGACGTTGGCAGTTTCATTCGATCTCGTAGTAGCATATGGTCTATCGGATCAGAGATGTCCTCTTCATGCTTCACTGATACCATGTTACCGAAAGTTATCCTTTTTGGATTTTGTAAGCTACTGTAATCCAATGGTTCAGCTTTGACTTTCAGAGAAGTATTTAGAGTTGAACAGTATATCTCAGTAGTACTTGCAGGAGAAGTATCATCCCCATTACATGACATAAACTCCACAGGCGTTCTCTCAGAACGACTTATTAGCTTGCTTTCTTTTGCACTCCTTCTTGTCCTAGCTACTTCAGTCCCTACACAAAAACCAGACAAAATTGAACATCTGTTACCTTAGCAGACAAGCTACAAGTGATGAAATTTGATGTACCAATGGCAGAAGTTCTTAGAAGATCAGAAGCACTTCTGTCAGGAATGTCATTAAATTTATCTCCAGCCAACCCAGATTCTCCATGAACTTGAAGGTCTTCTTTGTTCCTCCTAGTAGACTGTTCCAAACTAGACAAACCATTCCCTGAACTACTACAAAGATTGGAGACATTTCTTATAGGAATATCATTTAATTGATTTTGATCTGTCATAAATTCTCCATCAATCAGTTGAGTCATGGGAGAGTACTCTATAGTATCTTCAGCCAAACCAACAGAAGAACCCTGTGTAGCATTAATAGACATAAGGAATCAATTCAAGAGGATAAGGAAAATGCATGAATATGAGCATACAGCGTATATAGCAGTCAAACAACAAGGATCTACAACAACTGAGATAAGAATTTAAAGCCCATAGTATGATGATCAGAGATATTTGGCCCCCTCAAAGAAAAAAAAAAAAAAGGAGGTCAAAACTCAAGATTGCCACTTATATTCACTATTCAACCATTTGTTTATAGAAAAGGTAGCCGGTAAAGAAGAACTACCATGTTCTAAGCACATCCACTACTCTTTGAAGACTAACAGAGATGTTACTTCGAACATCAGAAGAACAAATACAATTTACCTCTAGAACTGGTTTTGCCAGTTCCAACAAAGCAAGAGAAGACAAAGCAAGGGGACGAGAGGAGGGGAAAAAAACCCCGCAGATTAAACTCCTTGTCTTCAAAGAAGTGGTAAGGTAGTGGGTATACAGTAAACCATACATACAATGTACAATACTTAAAAACTGAATATGAAGCTCTTCCATCAAACTGGTGCACAACTGCTACTATATTCTCAGCATGATCCAGCAGACTATAGAAACAAAGAGAGACCACATTTCCAATCTCAAAAAGGGAAGAAATTACCTTTAGAGCAGGTTTTTCCGATTCCATCAGTTTCCTGTATAATCACACATGAAAGTTAACAGTTTCTAACCTTGTCAACAATTCAGGAAGAACAGTGGCAAAAAGAAAAGTTCGAAAAAGCACAACATATTACTCAAGCCTAGCTTGACATAAACAATAATCATCAGAGAGGAAATGGCACCTTTTTAAAAGCAATTTTCGTCTATCTTTCAGTACAATGTGGTCAAGTTCATCAAACGTAAAGTCACTGAACTTATTATCCATGGTATTCACCATAACACCTGTACATGTAGGAATCACAGTATCATCTTTTGGTAAACTCAGCAGCATGTTACCAGAGAAGTCGGCTTTATTAATTTCAGGAACATTTGAAGGCACAGGATTTGGTGGTGGAGGGACACCAACATTGACTTTCTCCATCCCTGAAGCATCAGCATTAGCTTCAGTACCTTTTAGCTGGTCTGCTTCACCTCCTTGGCTGTTGCTGCTATTGAAAGGCAAAGCTACATCTTGGCAAGCCATAACAATAGTACCGGCAGAACTATTTATATCATCTTCTGATAAACTTGATAGAATGTTATCAGCACAATTGACCTTAATAATTTCATTGACATTTTCAGGATTTGGTGACAGAGGAACACCAACTTTAATTTTTTCCAGTCTAGAAGCATCAGCACTAGCTTCAGTACCTGCCAGCTTGTCTGCTTGACTTCCTTGAATGTTGCCACTTGAAGACCAACCTACATCTTTGCAAGAAGCTGTAACACCAGTATGGGCAGAACTACTTGTACCATTTTCTGATAAACTAAGCAGCATGCTATCAGCACAATCTACTATAAGAATTTCAGAAACATTTGACGGCACAGGATGCGGAGGCAACGGGTTGCCAACATCAACTTTCTCTATTCCAGAAGCATCACCATTAGCTTTGGTAGCTCTCAGCGTGCCTGCTTGACTTCCTTGGCTGTTGCCATTTACAGACAAATTGACATCTTGGCAAGAAGTCACAAACTGAGAAGCTTGACCAACTGTACCATAATCTGATGAATGTTCACTAGCAGTAACTCCGCAATCAGGACTTTGATCTTGTGGCAAATGTTGATTCACCTGATCTCCAGAAGAGCAAGGACGGAGAGAGAGAAGTCCCTGCATATCGTCATCGCCAAGAAATAAAAACATAGAAAAGAAAATTAGAAGCAAGTAAACTAGAGAGAGCATAAAAATACGCATAACAAACAATAGTCATCTCCTCTTTTTTTTTTTTTTTTTTAGGGGGGGGGGGGGATGAAAATACTTTTCATTTTATCTTTAATTATAATTGGCATCCAACTTTGAGTCCAATCCAGAAACAACTATCCACTGATTTTCTCAACTGAAGAGGAACACTTTTCAATTGAAAGATACGTGAAGTCCCTAATTCAACAGATAAAATCACAAAGCATGATAAGCCATTAGATTAACTAAGGCTTAAATACTAAAAAAGCCCCAGAGAGGCATTCTCCTTTACCACAAATGAGGCACAATTCCTTCATGAGACCCAAATGAGCCTTTATTGTTTGAATTGTACCCAAACAAGCCTTTAAACTCTAATGGAATGTTAACGGCTGTTAAACCTAATGCCAGTTAGCACTTTCTGTCCATGTGACCATGTCATCTGTCCACATCCGTTACCATGTGGAGAAAATTTTTCAAACCAGAATTGGGCTCATTTGGATACAATTCAAAGGTTAAAATCTTATTTAGTAACCCACAAACCCCCTCCCCCCCAAAAAAAAAGACAGGGGCTTTCTTAGATACAAATAAGGAGCTATAGCTTATGTTCATAAAAGAAAATAATAGCGGCTTCTTTGGATAAATAAAGTGGAATAGTCAGGACTTTTTAATGCATTTAAGCCATTAACTAAACTTGACAATCAGAGAAGATACACCTACAATTAAACGATAAGTGGCCCCTTTAAATTGATATTCATCCATACTAGGTTACAAAACCCTGCCACTGCGAAATGGCACTTACAATACAGAATTGATCCATTTATATTATTCAAAGGAACAGAAAAGCTCAGTTTCAAAGTCTGGATGAATGGATTCAGGCAGAAATAAATGGATATTATAAGTTCAGAAAATAGAAATGCACACGAAATAAACAACAAACGAAAAATATACACATCTGTCCAGGGATCCTACCCTAAGACAATCTTTCTTATCAAGGTTTTACCAAACTGAAATTTGCATCTCTTCACTTCCTCCCTAAAGCCTTACGTCACACCACAAACCTGGACAGTTCAGACTAATATTATAGTGACTAATACCAGCCCACTTGCACACTCCGACCATCTTGAAAGATTCAACTATCAATTGCGTACAATCGCCAGAACAATAAGTCTAAAACAAACAATTAATAGAAGAAATATCCTCTTATTACCCCAAAAAAACCAAATTGCCAAGGTTCCCAATTCCCATGCACTCTTTTACCAATATCTGTTCTTTATTTTTCTTGAATAATCGTCGTTGAACTGCACCACTAAGGATACATCATAATCTCCCATTGATTCAATTCATAATGATCATACCAAAGCATCATAAGGTAAAATAAACACTTAAAGTTTCGAACTTTAAGATTAAAAAAAAAAAAGATAAAGACTAAAATTGATAATTACCATCACAAACCCTAAAATCCCATTTCTTTATAAACTAAAACAAAATCCAATAATCAAATTTCATCACCAAAAAAGGGAAAAAAAAAAAGCAAAACTAATATTTAAAGAAATGCAATGGAAATTTAAGTAATTACCGGGGCGTTGGAGCTTTCATCTTGGTTTTGAAACACACCGGTGGAAGAAAGAAGTGATTTTCGCCTTGTAGATAAGGGAACATGTTCAAGCAGCTCATCAAATTCACCCTCTGGAACGCAAAGACAAGACATGTTTTTTGTTTTGTTTTGCTACATCAAATCAAATCTCAAACCAAAAATTAAAAAGAAAAGAACAAAGGGAAAAAAAAAAGAAACGGGAGAGAAATCAAAGGGATTGCATAATTTTGGGGGGGAAAGGTGCTCAAAATTGGCGCGCGACTGTAAAACTTTAATTAGCCGAGTCAGAGAAGAGGGAGAGAGAGATGATGAATGAAATTTGGTGAGGAAAGAGCCAGAAAGAGGATATGCACTGTTCTATTTTGTTTCTAAGAGTTTTAATTGAAGTGGGCTTTGCGCAAAGGAACCCAAATATTTGTTGTTGGACTTTGAGCCAGCAACCCAAAGGGGTTTGCTCTTGGGTCACCACCTTAATTAGAAAGAAAACTGCAATTGGTCCACATCAGTGCATCACATTTGATTTGTTCCAAAAAGTTTGTTGAATGTGATTAGCTAAACTTGAAAAATGTTCAATTTAGGACATTTTAATATGTTAATTTATGCCATCAGCTGGATGTCTAATAATAGAGCGTTGAATTCTTAATTTCAATGTTCAATTAAAAAAATCTTATTTTCAATGATTAAGATTAAAATTCTAACAACTTTAAGTAAAAAAAATACGCATAATTCCTTCTGATTATAACTTGTTTGCGACCTGGGTCAATCAACATAATCTAGTTTATTATATTTGAGCTCGAGCTGATGGCTCAATGGCCATGCTTTCGCTCACCGGTCTCATCCAGTCCTATGGCAGGGTTCAAACCCCTGCCCCCTGTATTGTTGCACACATCCTTTGTAAATTAAAATAACCATTAACTACCCAAGTAATTGTGCAAAAAATAAGGTTAGCCTCGTGTCATCGTGATGTTGCCTTAACAAGAATGGTTGGAACTTGAAAGTGATACATGTGAGACCTTGTCTTGTCTCTTTTGGAGGAAGACTTGTGTGCTTTCCCTTTAGTACACCTGATCGTCAACCTTGGGATTCTTAGTGTTAGTGAAAACTACACATTCATCTGTTATTATGATTATCATTCTTATTATGGTTGGATTTGAATCCCGAATGCACTAGCTAATTGGGAGAGTTTCTCTTCGTTTGATGTACTCGACTTCCTTCTTTTTTTTGGTAGAAACCGAGAACATTAATCATTAATGGTAATCGACTTATTCATATTAGTTAGGTCCAATGTGCATGGTTGCTAGATAGTATGGCCGAAAAAAATTATCTAATCACAATCATGACATCAAACTATTACCATTGTTAACAAACATATACCACTAATACCCTCTATAATGAAAAAAAGTTTAATCATTCCTTATTACATTTTCACTCTTATGAGAAGAAATAATTGCACACCTTTTATTTACTACTCAGTACATTATATTATTCTTGTTTGAAGTTTTGAACTAACTCAATTCAAAAGGTACATAATTGAAGAACAAACAATGTACCATTATTAGGGGTTAGAGTGTAAAGAATCTCCCATTAAGGTAATAATCATAATAATCATTTTGAAAAGTTAAGGGAAAAATATGACCGTTGAGACTAACAGCCTTGGTGTCCCCCCCATGGCCATAGGGTAATGTCCTTTGTTTGTATCTAAGCATAGGGTACCCCACAAAACCCAAACCCCAAATTCTGCTTCTTGTTCCCAACACCAAAAAGCAGTAAAATCTATTGGTAAATGGTACCCAAAATCTGAAAAACAAAAAATAAGGCTCTGGTAATAAGCTGTAACGGCTAAATCCAACCAAAAAGAAAAAAAAAAACATGAAGTAAAATCCAAATACTCAAAAAAGAAAAAGGTGCATTGGCATTTGGGTTTAAGGTGTTTTTTCTTAACAAAAAGCCCTTAAGATACTGTCCATTGTTTTGCTGCAACTGTGAAAACATGTTGCAGAATGCAGATGATATCTTAGCCGTTCATCTGCTGACAAAAACTTTTTTTTTATTACATGTTTCATTTCTGACAGTTTTATGAGTTAAATTTATTTGCTTTGTTTTCTCATTGCTTTACCCTACTTTGGGTTGTTTTTTTCCCTGTTAACAGACCAGTTCCACATTTATAATTAATCATAGCCTTTATAGTTATAGCTCCCCTTAGTTAGACTTCTCTCTCTCTTTCTCTTATTTTCTAACACCTTTGCCCCACTTTCTTTTACTACTTGTTTCTAGTTTGTTGCCATTTTCCACATTGCTCACTCTTTTCTTTCTTTCTGTTTCTCTTCTCTTCATAGTCTTATATTTGCTTCATCTGAATCTTTTGAGTGAGAGGGTTTCTCTGATTTTCCATGGCTTTGCTTATTCTTCTTCTTCTGTTAGCAGTTTCCCAAGCTACAGCTGATGAAGGTAAGGCTTTCTTATAAATCACTCTTCTCTGTTCCTCAATGTTGTGTTCCTGGATTTGGCAACTAAAGATTCAGAGTATTCTGATGCTAATTTCTTTTAAGACTTTGATTCTTCAGCAAATGTTCTTACATTTTCTGGGTTTTTGCTGTCCTTTTCTAGCTAGCCATTTTATTACTAGAAAAGAAATCTGATCTGATGAAATATCTAAACATGTCTTAAATAATGTGTTATGTAATCTGTCTTGGATTTTTTTATTTTGCTTTGATTCTGGTTTATTTTGTTTGCCTGGGGAATTTAGTAGGTTGGAAGCATTAAATTGTAGAATAATAACTAAGGACAGAAGGGAGGTTGGGGGGTGTTAAAGATATGAGAAAGGAAAAAAATAAATAAAGAAATGCCCTACATGTCAGCTAATCAAAACAGTAGTAGTATCTGATAACTCTCCTGGAAAGAAAGGTATAATTAGTATGGGGGGCTCTCAATTATTTTAATTTTTGCGGGCCAGAGATTTTGTCTCTACATTTTTTGTGTGGAGGCCAGCTTTCCTTCTGGGGGATTTCAGGAATATTTGCCCCTGACTTTGTACATTATTTTCTATTCCTACTGCATTCTTTTGTTGAATACTTGAATATAGAATAAGGAAAATGGAACCTTAAAATAAAGGTAGCTCTCCAATATTGTATTCCAGCTAAAGCCTAGAAGAGGTCATTTTATTTCATTTTTTTAAGGGAAAAAAATTTTGGGTAGTGGCATTATAGTTTGTCTTGGTTGTGAAAACAGTCAAAGGTTACAGTATCTAGGTTACTTTTTTTTTGCCTAGATATAAGAACATGGTGTTGGCTTTGGAATAAGGAACATGCCATGCTCCATTATCTTTATTTTTTGTTTTACTCTTTTAGATTTAGCTAGCAAGTAGCAAGAACCCATGTTATAATTTTCTTTTTTCAATCTAGGAAAGATTTAAGAGGTAGAAGTTTCTTTGTTCAGATTCTAGTGAACAAGTGAACATGGGGGCCTTTCTATTGTGGTAAAGGCTATATTGATGACAAAAGAAGAGTTAGTAGCCACTGGCTTTGAGGAATAAAAAATAAGAGATTTCAAGCTTGAAATTGTCCTGCTTGCTTCTCATGTTATCAGAAAATAAAAATTAGTGTGAAACAAACAGAGCTTGGCCTAAGGTTATTTTCCTCTAAATGATGCATTCATAATGACAGATGTATATACCAATGTAAAATCTTGGGGGGGCTAAAAGTTGCAAATTAGCTGGTGAATCAATCTACTGATGCAAATGTCTTTAAAAAGGATTGAATGTGTAGTGATTATTTTGGTTTAATGTTGTTGCAGATCCATATATTGGTGTGAATATAGGAACAGACCTATCGGATATGCCACACCCAACTCAAGTAGTAGCTCTTCTTAAGGCTCAGCAACTTAGACATGTTAGGCTATACAATGCTGACCAAGGCATGCTAATTGCTCTTGCAAACACCGGCATTCGAGTTATGGTGTCTATCCCGAATGAGCAACTCCTTGGCATTGGCCAATCAAATGCAACTGCAGCTAATTGGGTCTCCCGGAACGTTATAGCACATTATCCAGCAACCAACATCACAGCAATTTGTGTAGGTTCTGAGGTTTTTAATACTCTTCCTAATGCAGCACCAGTGCTTGTGAATGCAATTAAGTTCATTCACTCTGCCCTCGTAGCATCCAATTTAGACAGCAAAATCAAAGTTTCAACGCCTCTTGCTTCCAACATAATCCTTGATTCTTTCCCACCTTCCCAAGCCTTCTTCAATCGCTCATGGAATCCAGTTTTGGTCCCTATGCTCAATTTCCTGCAGTCCTCAGGCTCATTTCTCATGCTTAATATATATCCTTACTATGACTATATGCAATCAAATGGTGTGATTCCACTCGACTATGCACTTTTTAAGCCTCTCCCACCAAACAAGGAAGCTGTTGATGCTAACACACTTGTTCATTACTCGAATGTCTTTGATGCTATGGTTGATGCTACTTACTTTGCCATGGCATTTCTCAATTTCACCAACATTCCTGTTATAGTGACTGAAACTGGCTGGCCATCAAAAGGCGATTCCACTGAGCCAGATGCAACACTGGAGAATGCCAACACTTACAACAGCAACTTGATCCGTCATGTGCTGAACAAAACTGGAACTCCCAAGCGCCCTGGAATCGCTGTTAGTACTTACATCTATGAGCTTTATAATGAGGACATGAAACCAGGGCCAGTCTCAGAGAAGAATTGGGGATTATTCGATGCAAATGGTGACCCTGTTTATATACTACGCTTGACAGGATCGGGATCTTTGTTGGCAAATGATACTACTAACCAAACTTATTGTACTGCCAAGGAGGGTGCTGATCCAAAAATGTTGCAGGCTGCTTTAGATTGGGCTTGCGGTCCTGGTAAGGTGGATTGCTCAGCATTGTTGCAAGGAAAACCATGTTATGAGCCAGACAATGTGATTGCTCATGCAACTTATGCTTTTGACACTTACTATCACCGGATGGGGAAGACTCCTGATGCATGTAACTTCAACGGGGTTGCGGATATTACAACTACAGATCCAAGTAAGATGAATAGATATAGCATGTATAGATACTGGCATATTAGTTTACTATATTAATTTGACCTTTTCTAATTGAGAACTAACATTGGAAGAAAACTAATCAGTAAGAAATTTTTCTTGTTGCAGGTCATGGTTCTTGTATATTTCCTGGAAGGTAACAATTTTAACTCACTTTTGGCTTAGAGATTTCACTTGTGGTAGCCTAAAAACTGAATGTGTTAAAGCCATTATTCAATTAAATTGATTTTCTGTTGATGGATGATGCAGCCTCGGGAGGAATGGGACCATGATAGGTAATATAACAGCTCCATCCATGAATTCAACAAGTTCAGATTCACCTGGTCGAAAATATGGCAGTGGAAGTTTCACTAGCATTCTAGTGTTAATCAAAGTTATGCTCTGGAGTGTGATTTTCTTGTAGGCTTGGTGTTAGGTTGTATTTTTGGGATCTATTGCAATTAATTCAAGCAAAGTTTTTGAGAGTAGAGATGTTGGTCAGAGGGAGTTTTTTTCCCCTTGTTTTGGAAATAGTGACCATGATCAGTGAGTTGGCCTATTCAATTTTTGTACAAAGTGTAAGATGGAGGGAGTGGCCTAGACTTTGCTAAGATCTCATTAAAATTTAAAATGCTTATTCTTTCCATATTGGCATTGCAAAGTTTTTATCAAAATCTACCTTATTATATTAAATTACCTTTTATAATTTACCAAGAGTGCAAGAAATCCAAGAACGGGTTTGTAGGCAGCAAAGAAATCCATGAATACAAGAACTGCAATTTACGTTGGTATGGAAGCAATTTGTAAATTTGACTTGGATGAGAATCTGACATGGCGGGATGAGTTGACGTGGCAATTATTCAATTATTAAGTTGCAAAAACATCATTGGGCGGAATTATGGTGACATGGTCAAAGTTATTCACCAAATTAGGTTAGAACCCGTGCGTTGCACTGGGATTTGTTCAAATTTTAAAGTAAATATTAAAAATTATAATTTATTTATGAATAATTCATTAATCATATAATATTTGAATTTTAGTTAGCAGCAAACTTGATAAGAAATGAACATTATTTTGTAATGAAAGTTTAATTACGTTGCAAAATTAAACGAAAAAAGTATTATTAAATCTTTATTTTACCCCATACTTTAAAACTTTTAGTAATTTGTTGAAAAATATTACTAAATATTTATTTTACTAAATCTTTATAATATGTAGAAAAACATTATTGTTTCTTTTTAATGAATAATTATTTAATACAACGTCGGTGAAATTTTTATATTGTACACGTAGGTTAAAAAAGTAATACATACACCATTTTCTCGACAATTATTTGATACATCGTCAATAGACTTTTTATACTATAAATGGACTGAAAACTAACACATACACTTTATTACTTAATTAATAGTGTATTGAATATTGAAAATATACCCTAAAAAGGTACATGTCAACCATTTAACCCCGAATTAAAATCTGTTAAACTCTACTGATCACAATGGATGATATAATTTTTCTATCTTAATAACATTGTAAGCTTTATATTAAGGATTATTATACAATACAATGTCAATGTAAATTTTGGACTCCATAAGCAGGTTAAGAAGTTGACACATACCCCAATTCATAATTAATTAAATATTTAATATTAATACATATTTCCTGAGGGGAGACATGTCAACACTTAACCAATGCATGTGCAGTCTGCTAAACTCCACTGACGGTGTATTGTATAATCTTTTTTATAAGATTATTATACAATACACTGTTAGGGTAAATTCTGAACTCCATAAGCGGGATAAGAAGTTGACACATACCCTATTTCATAATTAATTAAATATAAAATATTAATACATATTCCCTAAGAGGACACATGTCAACCCCAAAAACCCCCCGTGCGTGTAGTCTGCTAAATTCCACTGACGGTGTATTATATAATTTTTTTTATATGATTATTATACAATAGACTGTCAGTGTAAATTTTGGATTCTATAAGCGGGTTAAAAAGTTGACACATACCCTATTTCATAATTAATTAAATAATATTAATACATATTCCCTAAGGGGACACATGTCAACCCTTAAAGTTAAACCTCGCATGTGCAGTCTGCTAAACTCCACTAACGGTGTATTGTATAAATTTTCTATATGATTATTATACAATACTCTGTCAGTGTGAATTTTGGACTCCATAAACGAGTTAAGAAGTTGACACATACCCCATTTCATAATTAAATATTTAATATTAATACATGCTCCCTAAGGATAAACATGTCAACCCTTAAAGTTAAACCCCGCACGTGCAGTCTGCTAAACTCCACTGACGGTGTATTATATACACTGTCAGTGTAAATTTTGGACTCCATAAGCGGGTTAAGAAGTTAACACATACCCTATTTCATGATTAAAAATTTAATATTAATACATATTCCCTAAGGGTACACATGTCAATCCTTAAAGTTAAACCCTGCACGTGCAGTCTGCTAAACTCCACTGAAGGTGTATTGTATAATTTTTCTTATAGGATTATTATACAATACACTGTCAGTGTAAATTTTGGACTCCATAAGTGGGTGACACATACCATATTTCAAAATTAATTAAATATTTAATATTAATATATATTCCCTAAGGGGACACATGTCAACTCTTAAACCCTGCACGTGCAGTCTGCTAAACTCCACTGACGATGTATTGTATAATTTTCTTATAGTAAACTTATAAAGTTTTTGTGCCAAAAAAACTTATAAAGTTTTTAGTAACTTTCACTCAAAAAATTTTTCAAACTTATCAAAGTTTTTATAAGATGGCACATTTCCCCTATACCTTTTTAGAAGATCCAAATAGAAATCTTTTGATAACCAATCATGAAGATGGTAATATTATATTATTTTAAATCAAACTACTCTTAACTTCATCTTTTAACTTATATGAAATGTGAAATAAATATGGAAAATTTTCCATGTTGATTTTTATTTCTTATTTTCTTAAATTTCTAAATTTATAGCACTTCGTTCCAATATAATTGTTACTTTCAAGTTTTTCACCTATACAAAGAAATTTAATGGCCAGTTGATTTTGTTTTTTGGCCAAATTGCCGATTGATACAAAAATACTTTTTACACCATCAAAGTTTCATATCATTTTTTCCCACCTGGCGTGGCATAGATTTAGCCATTACTTTTCATGAAAACAAACTTTATAAAACTTTATAAGTATTAAAATTCTGGATATTTATTGTGTTGATGTATTATAATGATTATCAGTGTGTTACTTGGGATAATTTGGTGTAGCAAATAGTATTATCCAAAATCTCTAATTTTTAATTTACCCTTTTATTAATTATTCCATTAAATTAACTCCATTCAAACTGTACATTTAAATTAAATATATGCATATTATTTTCAGTCACTTCTAGTCTTCCTTTATGCAAACAAATCAAGACATCCATAGTTAACGTTCATACATTATGGCCGGCCAATCAATTATTCAAAGGAAAGAAATAACTTTTTTTATTTGACTATAATGACTAACAAAAGATATAGAATAATAATTTAGACAAAAAAAAGGAAAGGCTATACAAAATAACGGAAAACATCAACCATTTTATGTATGGTAAGCCACAAATATATATAACATGTAAGATAGAAAAGCCAAATTCTTAATTTCTCCTCGCCTAATTTTGGAAAATGGCAAACGTGCCATAGAGAGAAAAAGAATAGTGCGAGAGATATGCACAGAGAGAAAACGGCAAATGTTGCCTTATATATATTTTTTGATTGAAGTTATTTCATTTTTTATTTGGCCAGATGAAAAATATTTACTTGATTGAGGGAGTTAGATATATTCAACCATTCAAAATTCTATAAACCAAAATTACCCTTATGTAATATATTAATTAAATATTCATTAATAAGTTGATTGTCAAGTAAAGTTAGCTTGGCATTTTTTCCTATTATTAATTATATCATGGCATATTACTCTCAAAAATATAATATCATGGCGTATTTCAGATCAAAACAAAAATAATATCATGGCATATAAATTTTATTTTATTTTTAGGGAAAATAATTTTTTTTTGAGGTAAAATTTTCTTTTAAAACATTGGCAATTATATGTAGTAGCTTATTGCTAGGCCAATGTGTAACCATGTAAATAACTTTGCTTCCTATAATCTTATATACTGTCTAAAATTCTTCATTTAAAATTGTAGCAGTGGGTCAGATAATAAAAAATTTATGAAGGTTATGAATTAAAATCCGTTAGTAAACATCGAGACTTACATTAATTTTGTAAATAGAAAGATGAATGGTTCCTTCAAAAGAAAATAAAAATAAAATATGTACACCAAAAGAAAACCTCTACAATAAGAGAAAAATGATTAAATTTTTTTCTTTCAAAGAATTTTGCAACTATATTCATTAATAAAAAGTATAGACTATAAATAAATTGATAAATTACAAAACAAACTTGAGACGAAATAAATCTACATATTTCTTTGTCACATTGAGACAATAAAAGTTGAGTATAATGCAAAATGAGAAATGAAAAAAGGTGGAGCAGACTAGAAGACTGTAGACACCCTAATTTCGCTTGTATCCTTTTAATAAAATTAAGTGGCTCCTAAATTTCCATCAGGATCTCCCAAGGGCACTTTGGTCATTTATGCACTTAAGGGCATTCTGGTCATTTCTGGTTCACTGATAGTTTGAGATAACTAAATCATTTTTAGACATCATGGTAAATTGCATGCATCATAGTGCTTCATTTGGTAGCACCTTCAAACTTACATTCTGCATTAACGTTTTGCCAAAATACAAAAGTATAGATTTGCATTTTGTTTATTTCCAATTCAATTTCCAATTCATTTAGTCCTCACTCGTGTCCTTTGCTTGTTACTCATTCCTTTATGGTCATCATCTCTAAATTCTCCCTTTTAATTGTCTACGCTTTAATCTCTTTCCCAGCAATTCTTTTTAGTAGTACAAGTAACCGCTTAGTTCACCTTTAATTCTCTACTAAATTTTGATTTCTACTCAGTTCTTTTGTAACTTCCTCCCATTCGCTTTTCCTTTTTAGGTTATTAGGCATTATTGGGTTCTCTGCTTTTAAGGTCAAATAAAATAGCTATGTTCCCATTAGGTTAATTATGAATTGGTTAAGGTCCAAGGTGATCCACATCAATATCATGTTGATTTAGTTGGGTATGTATATATATTTATTAAAAAAACAAATAAATAAAGAGAAAAAGAGGGGAAATAGCAGTTTGCAATAAACGACAATTTTCATTAAGAGAATACGATTTACAAGCTCGAAATGATATACATAAGTCTGCAAATTCAATTTGTTGGTCTCCCGGTCCCATGCCTCAATTCCTCATGCCCTTAACATTAATTTTCTCCCTGATTTGACATTTGACACTCTTAGACTCCATTTGGGTTTTAATCTGCAGAACGAGTGAGGAAAGTAAATTAGAAGATGGCGGAGTCTCATTCCAAATTTTTTCTTAGCATTAGCATTTCAGCAGCATTTTGCATGTTCAGCATATCATCCATTACATTTCATACAAAGCAGCACAGAAACAAAACACCTTTTTGCAGCAGTCCAATTCAGCAGCCTGTGCACTTGCACTTCAATAACACAGGCCATGATCATCCACTCATAAATCTCAAGTGCATTTGCATCAATTCGCCCCCAGGCCCCAACTCATGGCATTTCATACATTCAAAACAGTTCTTTGCAAATAAAAACACCCAAAACTGTAGGCATCAGTATACAGAGTGATCATGTCAGCATAGTGTCATTACATTTCAAAAATGAAAATCCAAAAACAGAGCATGTATACATGTATTTAGGTTCATTTGCATTCCAAAATTCCAGCATTCTCAATACACATGGCAGTCCCCATAATCACAACATCAGTAGCTTTAAGTTGTTTCATTTTAACTTAGATATGTTGCATACTTAGCATACAGACTATGTACTTGCATTTATATTCCAAGAGAAGCAGAAACACATCATCCCAGCAAGGCATATTACATGCATTTAGTTGTAATAATTAGGCTAATTCAGCATCATACCCAAATAAAAGACAGAAACAGAAAAGGAAAAAAAGCCTTACCATGATAGGGCAGCCCGTGATTGGCCTTGAGAGGGCTCTGAAATCGTCTGCACATGCCATGTAAGCAAAGTCTACATGCAGAAAAACTCAGGTAAGTCAATAAGGTGACACAGCCAGAAAATTGAAAGAGATAAAGCGAGGGGAGTCACCTAAATGTGCCACCTCAGATGCCACATTGGCAGTCCCCAAAAGACAAAAATTTGGAAGGGACAAAAGGGGCAAGCACGATCTCAGCCTGCAAAAACACCCACCCTGCACACTACTACACTGCATCTGCCACCAACAGACTCCTCCCACTACCAAGCTCAAACAAAATAAAGAAAACAACAACAAACCAAGAACAAATCGGACAAACCAAGGGCAGTAAATGCCCTGAATGTGGGAATTACAGAAAATACAAAGCTTACCCTAGAAGAACTCAGCAAGGAGAAGATGGGGAATTCAAAGTTTATAACAATAAAGGCTTTTGGAGCCATTAGATAAAAAAAGGCAGAGAGTGAACGGTGGGGATGGGGTTTCCGGTCATACAGAATATATATACATGTACAGTGATTCAAAAAGAGGAGGGAGGAGCCGGAGGTTTTTTTTTGGAAAAAAAAATCAGTTTGAGGTTGGAAAAAAATTAGGGTTGTAGTTCATAGCGTTTTTGGCAGCAAAAAAAAACAGAGAAAAAATAGAAAAAAGAAAAATGAAAGGAGAGGGTCGCTTACCATAGCACTTTCCCACCATTCACCTCTGTTTTTGCCGTCCTTTCTTCTTCCGTTTTCAGTCACCTTCCCCTCACTAGGACTTAAGGTCTCAACTTTAGGAATTAGGAAGCTTAGATCACCAAACCATTCGGTGTATACATAGCCAAGATGGAGTAGACTCGCATAGTCTAAAACCAACGCCGTCCGACGGTGAGGTTAGCCGGATCGGAAGGTGAATTTCGATTCGGTTTGGGTTAGTTTCGACGGGTTAGAAGCATTCCTTCGTGGAATTGACCCTGGATCTGGAAAGAGGGCGTTGAGGCGAGACGATTCGCTCGTTTTCGGCTTCATCGGACGACAGTGGGACCTCCAACGCGGCGACGCAATTTTCAGGCGGTGGAGGCGGCGGCGGCGTCGAAAGCTAGGGTTTGGGGTGAGTTTTAATTTCTGAAAATAAGAAAAGATGAAGCCTATTTATACTTTGCACTTATTTGTTATTTGTTGTTTACCATTTTCGGATAAAATTTATTTTCAATGTGCATTTTGGTGTTAAATCGTTACTTAATAGATCTGTAGGTTAATGATTCAGTGATACATGCAATTTAATCCCTAATTTTCATTCAATTAGGTCCTTAAGGTAATAATTTGGTGTAAGTATAGGCCGGTATTTGAAAACGTATTCACATAAAGACTAAAACTTTTTAGCGTGTTCAAGCCAGTCCCTGTATTTAGCTTAATTGAGTCCTTAACGTTTAGAGTTGTTTCAATTAAAGGCTTAGCCATAAAATTTATTTTACTTTTCAATAAATTAATAAAGGTAAAAAAAAAAAGAGGAAGTAAAAATGCTAGATTTAAAATTAATTTGGAAATTTAATTTGATTTTGAACAAGGAAAAAGTAAAAAATAAAACAAAAAAAATAAAAAATAAAAAAACTTAATTTTAAGGAAATAAGTCTAACTAAAGAAAATCAATTTAAGGAAATCACTGGCATGCATTAATACCTGTCATACACGCAACAAGCGTAATTAAGATTGGTAAAGCCCGTTTTTAGCTATGACGGGAGGACTTTGGGTAATTGTGCTCGGGCACGACCTCCCAAGGTCCGCTCCGAGATCGAATACTTTCACGGATACCCCCATAATGCGTGGGAAGGGTCCTCCGAAATTATTCGAATAAACGATCCTTTACCAATTAACTAAAAAGACCAGATCATGCATTGCACGCATTTTTGCTCGTTAACTGAACTTTAAGATAGATTAAGCATAAAATCATAAAAAGTAAAAAATTAAAATTCAAAAACAAAAGGTCGATTCTCTTAATTTTCAGTCTTTACCTACTTTTTCCCAAAACGCCCTTCTCGGATGGAAGACGTTTATTTTTATTAACTTTTTCCCAAAACACCCTTCCCGGACGGAAGTCACTCAATTTTTATTTGCTTTTTCCCTAAACGCCCTTCCTGGACGGAAGGCACTTCTTTTATTTGCTTTTTCCTAAAATGCCCTTCCCAGACGGAAGCCACTTATTTTACTTGTTATTTCCCAAAGCGCCCTTCCCAGACGGAAGCCATTTATTTTCGCTTGCTATTTCCCAAAACGCCATTCCCAGACGGAAGCCATTCATTTTTACTTGCTATTACCCAAAGCGCCCTTCCCAGACGGAAGCCATTCATCTTTACTTGCTATTTCCCAAAACGCCCTTCCCAGACGGAAGCCATTCATCTTTACGTGCTATCTCCCAAAACACCCTTCCCAGACGGAAGCCATTTA